>JALAJA010000679.1:0-32921 GCA_023376005.1 Doryteuthis pealeii | reverse complement strand
CTTAAGAAATTCGACTTTGTGTTGCATGGCCTGGTTGTATGGAAGGGGTTGATTATATATAACATGCTCTATAATGATATTGAGTAGTCGTTTTACTTATAAGTATGCAGAACGTGTCTATCAATATAATTATATTATATAGTAGTATATATAGTACGTATAAAGTAAATCTGCAAGATGCGTGTTCGGTGTCACCCTCCTACATCACTACAGCTAGACTTATTTTTTCAGGGCAGACTGACTCTGGTCGGGATCGAGACACGACGAACTTTCGCTCGCTGACAAGTCTCGTTTACCGATGGTCCACAGGTAGCTGCTTGAATAAGAAGGCCGAATAATCGCTATAGTGTCACTAAACGCGGGACAATAAACTCACGAGAGTCTCTAATTGTGTAACAAAGTCGGGACTAGCATTGCTCGGCCGAACGTGGTGGAATTTTCGCAATTAGTACTTCTACACAGAGTGCTCAACCTGAAAATTGGCGAAGGGCGTGTAATATATAGTATAGATCATAGTACATATAGCTAGTTTAAGTAATTGCGGTACTGCACAATATAATGCATTGCTAAAGGTTTTACCATAGAAATACATGTGCAAACGATGTCAAAGGGATTTTTAGGATTAATTGTAAGCATTGTTGATAAAAATATGGATCTCGATCTCTCAGTGTGTATAATATATATACTATATATGATGTAATGTAAGGTATCCCAAAACTGGTAGTGAAAGGGTGATTCTAACTGGGATATTCAAAATCTCACTGTATACGATTGATATTGCATATTTCATAGGTGCAAAATAGCAAGGATTTTATGATTCCTAGAGAGAGCTCAATGTCCATAATAAATCTAGTATTTTAAACTATTAGCAGGGCAAATATTTAACCTTTTGAACGAAAGGCAAAAATTAATAAACCATCATTGTTTTTATTGAGTTTTTCCTTTCTTTCAAAGGTGTGTGTTTGTGTGTGTATGTATAATATATATAATATATAGATATATTATATGTGATATATATTATATTATATATATATTGAGCAGAGAGCAATATGGACATCCCTAAATTTAGGTGAGGAAATATAGAAGTAGAGTTAAACAGATCAACAAGGTGCAATAGTACTGTTTTCCTACTGTTTCCTGCCTTCAATATTGTGCTGACATAACTGAAATGAAAATTGTTAATTTGTCTTTCTCTTCTTTGATTCGGCAACTGGACAAGTTTCTAATTTTGGTTCTGCGACTTTGAAAGATCGCAAAACTGGAATACAAATAAAATAAAAATAAATTCCATTCTCTCTAAACTTGGCTCAATAAAGCAATCAGGCAAGATTTCACAAAAAAAAAAATGAAAAAAAAGAACAGTTATGCAGCATTTCTAGACAGACCCAACAAATTTACAGAAAGGACAATTTTTTTTTCTAGCATAGCTACAATGTGGGTGGCACGTGGTAATGTGTATGTGTGTGCACGTAGTATGCGCATTTCTGAGAAAGTGGTTTTACACTTGCGATTAATCTGATAAAGTTGCTTCCGTAAGCAGGACATTATCGAGTCCTCTGTTTTAAAGCTGATGCTAATTGTGGCAAACAACAGAAGCACCCTATTGCAATCTTGCAGACTATGCACCCAGCAATAACATTCGTGGTTTCCATTCCGAGGCAGACTCAACTGTAAAATCAGTTCTATGACCGACTATGCTAGCGTAATGGTTTTCTTCTTGCTCGTCCAGGAGGCAATATGCCTATATTTTCGCATCGGAATGAATTGTCACGGATTGTACAATAGATATTGGAGTGTTTAAATCATGAGCTGAGATCAAGATCTAAAATATCAACATTTATTTTGTCGGGTTTGGTTTTTTGTCCCCTATTTAATTTTTCTCTCAAATAGTAAATTACAAAAGAAAAAAAATATATAAATCTATATAACGCAGAAAATATCAAGCAATTATTCCAAACCCCCAAAATTCTCCTTAGATATACATGGAAAGAGTTATTTCATTTTTTTTTATAAAAGATTCCAATTTCAAGATCAGAATTACCTATCTGAAAAAAAGTATTTTGCAATTTGACACTGAAAGTTGTATTTTGTCGGATTCATGCTAGATTAGTTTAACATGCAGAAATAATCAGATTCTTATATGGTTTTCCTTTAATAGACTAAAATCCCTTTCAAGTCACCCTTAAAATTTTCTTTTCAATAATAGCAAGTGTTTTCATTATGAGATATATCACAGTTTATATGTGAAGGTAGGAAAGCGCATGGTCTAATGGTTAGTCATTGGAAATGGACTCGTCGCCCCGAGTTCAAATCCTGGACATGCTAATTGCATTACACTTAGCGCTAATACGGCTTGAGAACAGGTTGGAATCCCTACTCTCCTCCAGCTATGGGTAAATAGTAGGGCAGACTGGGCTCTTTAACCTTGGTTAGGCAACCGGTCTAGAGAAGGAAAACTCTGAATTCAAAACCTGTTGAACCTCTGCTTAAGAAATTGACCTTGTGTCACATCCTGCTCGTGCGGAGGGTTGGTAAAATATATATGTTTCTCTTTATAGACTAAAATCCCTTTCAGATCACCCTAAGTGTAAGGTGTTCATTATGAAGATATATCACTGTTATATTATACTACTATCCTACCATCATACTTTCAGCCTGGGTGGAAAAGATGTAAAGGAGTGGGCTGGTCACAGACCCCCAATATTTTATCTATTTTTTTTTAAGGGCGAAACTATCTTATTACTGTATTTTCTTAAAACTTCAGCATTTAATTAAGAAATGATTGTTCTATTTATTTTTTATTCATATTGGATTTTTTTTCTTATATCTTTGTTTTTCTTTTCTTTTCTGTTTTTTAAACTTTTTCTTCATGTATCGATATGGAAATTCATTAAATTTGCAAATTTAATGGAACCTATTCTTTTTCTCGATATTATTCTCATCCCACAATTGATCCTCGTGTGAACCCCAGGGGTAATATAAATTCCATTATTGAATTCCTTAAGATTCTACGATGAAAAGGTTTTGTTTGATCTTGTTACAGGACTTTGTTTTCAATTGCACTTCATCATCAAAAGATGAAAGAGGTTTAAAGGGCTGCTCAGGTTAGCTCAGTCGGTAGAAGGCGTTCGGCTAGAAACCACGAGGTTCCTAGTTCGATACTGGCCCTCGCCAACTCCAGCGTTTAAGTAGCACAGAGATCTGTGCGGTAAAGTAAGGAGCTGATGTAAGGTGTGGCGCTACACCTCAGATGCAAAACAATCTCCTTGGTCTAACCTAGTGAAAAGGGGATAGACTCCTCCTGATTGGCTAATACCAACTTTAGGCCACCCTGAACGACTTTACTTACATATATCGAACTCGCAACTTTAACCCAAAAACATACATTTTCTCCCTTCGCAATACTTTCTGCGCAGTATATACTCATCAAATGTCACCAAAAAAATAACAGAATCTTCCATGGTGAAGTGTAACAACTGAGGGAAATTTGGAGACTAATTGCTTCCATTCTGCTCTATGAACAGAGCTGGAAAAATGTGTCAATTTGCAAAATATGAAGATTTACAACGAATGGTGACAGACAAGTCAAAAGATATAAACGAACACAACTTAAGAATGGGAATAGACGTGTATTATTGAAGAATTGATGCAAACTTTGATTTGCCCTGCAGAATGTTATACATTATAATAAACCACTTAGCTGAATCCTGAGGTAGGGGAAGTTATCGAAGTCCTTGCTAACGCTACTCTGGTGTTTCAGGAAGATATAGAGAAGGTCCTTTTTTGACGTCTGACTCCGGTGCTGTTCGGATCAGAAAGAGGGAGAAAGAATTTGCCTCTTTGGCTTTGCCGCCAAAGTAAATGCTGGCTCGTGATTGAGGTTGGCTCGTAGACAAGAACGATAACCCATACCTCAGATTTCTTATACCTTTTCTGGTCAAACAAGGCAAAGACCAAAACGAGATAAGACTTGTCCCTTTAAAAGAAAACAGATGAAAGAGAAATTTTCAAGGGCTGAACTGTCATGTGACTAGTGGGTCATGGTGATGTGGGAAACCATGCCTACACTCCAAAGGAACAATCATGTTAGTCTCCCTATACACCCAAGAATATAACACTTCATCCCGTGGCAATTCTGTCTGCCTGTTGTTGTACTTGCCAAACAGTCACCATCAAATAAAACAAAAATTGTTCTGAATTGACGGTCTTTTATAGCAATAGCACGTTGGGCATCCAGTCACTTTTCTATAAGGAAGCGCATTCTTGCTTTTTATGTACGGAAAAACAAGAAATGAAAAGAAAACAATAAAAACTAATCTTGAAATTTGGCTTAACGAGAGAATTTCAACGGAAGTGAAAGTGAAAGAAGAAGAAACAATAAAACCAAACAAAACCAATAAACAAAAATACCAAATGATGCATCGACATTATAAAAACAGAAATATTTGTTTTTAAAACAAAAGAAACCAGTTTGAACCAGTCAAAGAGGATTTCAGTTGGATTGAAATGTCATTCATCTTCCGAGTTACTGACTTTATTTCGATGCGTTTTCTCTGCTTCAACTCGAAAACTATGGAATTAAAAGAAAAAGAAAAAAAAGATTAATTCTTCTTTTCTTGGGGGCGAAATGAACCACAATATTTTAAGAGATTTAACACCAGAAACTATCAAATGTCTTAACATGTTTTTAAAAACAAATGTGACTAAAACAAGAAGTATATATATTAATATCATTATACTTATATAGCTATAATATTGTGATCTTATTGTATATGTGGTATAAAATAAATAATATATATACATATATATATTACGTTGATCTTATTGTATATTGAGTGTATAATACAATAAATAATATATATATATATTATATATTTTGTATATATATATATATATATATATTATATACTATATATATTAATATTATTATATAATGTATACTTGATATATATTGTGATCTTATTGTTATGCTGTGTTATAAATAAATTATATATATCTATATAATGTATTGATATATCATATATAATTGTGATCTTACTTGTTTACATGTGTGTATAAATATATATATACTATATGCTATCTGTATACATCAATTAACAAAAAATTAATTATATAATTGTGAATTTATTGTATATTGTGTGTAAATAAATATATCAAATAGTATGTATTATGTATGCTATATAAATATATATATATTAATTGTGATATTTATTGTATGATGTGTGTAATAAATAAATAATTATAGTATATATATGTATCTATAAAATATATCGAATATATTGTGATTCTTTATTGTATACTGTGTGTACTTAATAATATATATTTTCATATATACTATGTACTGTATCATATATATTTGATGGATCTTATTGTTATATGTGTGTATACAATTAGATATATTATATATATATAATAATATAATACTATAATAACTAAATATTTGTGATCTTATGAATGTTTGTGATAAATAATAAATTATATTAATATTATACAAATAATATATCACTTATATATATATATTATATATTATATATTACTATATATAATATATATATTAATGTGTGTCGTTCTGTTTTCAATAAAGCTCAAGGTTGCAAATAGGAAGTATAAATACCCAAAGTTAGAGATTAGTTATCACACGGAATACAACAAACAAGATATGTAAAATAATGAACAGTTGTTTGTATTTCTTAAGTAATTCCTCAGGGGAAGGCTGAATTCCACTTCTTGATTCTTGTGCTTTGTCATAGTGCACAGGTGGAATCAACAGACATGAAAGACGATAAGAGAATCCAGTAAACAGAGTATGAATCTTGAATGTGGCTGTAATGAATCATACTTGCCTAAGAAAAAAGAACTTTTAATGCGTTATAATTGGAGTAGGAATTATCAAAAGTATTATTGATTAAAATCAAACAATATACATAACTAATTAGCTCAATCTCAAACGATAAGAATGTTTGTATCTTCTGCAACTATCTTATAGCTTGAATAACAAGAACAAAAAAAAGAGCACCATATATATATATATTATATATATATAAAGTGAATTGTTACCATCTGAGGAGGCAAAAACTTGGGGAGCCGGTTTAAATCAAGCTTAGATTGTTTGGGCCCAATTTTTGTCGAAAAAATATCTATTATGGGATTAACTGTAATTGAGTTCTTTCCTTATTGATATATATATATACTTATAATATATATCTATATTTTTAAGAATGGAAAGGAGTAACACTCGAGGCTTTCAATTTGAATTGATTCTTCGTTGTTACTTTAAATTATCCGAGTTTACGAATTAATTTAGGTGTTAACACCTAAGATTTTAATCGTAAACTCGACTTAATCTTAGGATGTTATAACACCTAAAGATTAAGGTAAACTCGATTCAATTTAAAGTAACCTGAACACATCGCCCTGGGCATGTTTAACACCTAAGATTAAATCGTAAACTTCGATTATTTAAGTAACCCTGAGAATCAATCGATGAAACTTGAGTAGGTTTACTTTCCTTTTCCATTCTTAAAATAAATTTAATGCTCTATCATTGTACTTGAGCACTTATGTAATTTGTTTTTTCCTCACTTTATACCTCTCGGATATTGGTGCACTTCATACGATTTGTTCTTTATACACACCGGTAAGTTTAATACGTAACATATACAAATACTATATATAATATTTACCTACATCTCCGCACTAGCAGGATGTGACTACAAAAGGTCAATTTCTTAAGCAGATGTTTTAACAGATTCTGATTCCAGTGTTTTCCTCTCCTTCACTGGTTACTAAGCCCATGGTTAAAGGCCAATCTGGCCTGCTATTTACCCTGGCTGGGGGAGAATTGGATTCATACCTTCCGTCAACGAGTGTTTAGCCGCCATGTGAAATGCAAACAGGCTTCATCCAGGAACTGAATCGGTTGATGAGTTTATTTCTATATGAATCTAATTATTAGACAATGCGACAGTCATCATATATATATATATATATATAATCTCACATTCATGAATATATATACTATATATACAGGTAGCAAGGCAATAACATAATCACTATTCGGTTGTACATGCATTATTCACTTATCATGTCATGCACTCTTTACTGTATTATATGCAACATATTCTGAGACCCCCATATTTCTTGCCTAATATATAAGGGGTCACGCACACAATTATTATGTCAATTCTACAAAGGCCACAATTATGGTGGACTGTTCTGTATGATGCGCTGACTCTTTTTACGTGGTTTAGCATATATTGTGAAACGAGTACCTAGCAGTGCATTCTGCCAGTCAGAAACATACGCTGTAATAAACGCCAAGGATGCTGAGTTTAGGGTGGTATGAGCTGCGGTTATGTAGCATCATAGAGAAGATTAGCCTAGGTTATGGAAATCTCCAAACTTCACCTATATGTATAAGTAATGCAGGGCAATTTTTTTAGGCCAACTTGTTGAAACAAGTGCGTCTTATATGCTGTCCAAATATGTACACTTTGTTTTTTAAACTTGTTAAGTGTAACTTTTAAGAGAGCACTTACTCAGTGAATAAATCAACATTCACCAACACAAGTCTGTTTGCTAGTTTTCTGACGCATCATACCCCATCTAAATATAGCCATTTAACTTAAACTGAAACTTCAGGTTTTGGTACAACGGCCCCAATTATGGAGCGTTTTGTGAGGATGAAGTTTTACTACTCTAATTTTACTCACGTAATAGATTTAGTTCACTCCTACTTACTTGCTTCGTTAATTATGATTATGCTGTAAGCATCGCTCTTTTTGCTATTATATTAATCAATTGTTTAAATATTTTTAAGTTTCCAGCGGACAGTTTTTTACTCGTTCCACATGATGTTGCAATAGCTTGACTAAGACCATCTATTTCTTCACAGTAGAATTGAATCGGATTAGCTGCTCAAAAAATAAAAAAAAGAAAGACAAAATATATCTCCATTTTTGGAAATCTAGCTCCAAAAACTATGTTTTAATTCCTTTCTATTTTGTTAAGAGAGGAAAAAGAAAAAAAATATTTTTTTTGCTTAAGAAAAAATATTTTTTTTATATATAATCTTTAGGCAGCTATGTCTTTCAAATTAGAGCATCCACTGCCTAAATAATCATAAGGTTTCAGGTTTGATCCTGCTTTTGCTATCTCAAGAGCATCACTAAAAAGCTTTTGGGTAATTTGATTGTGCGATAAAGAATTTACGAAGGTGATGGAACGGTGTGGTGCTCCCCTCAGCAAAAAAACAATCTTCTTACTCTAGTTGCTACGGGAAAGGGGATATGTATCTTCCTTGTTGATTCGTAATCCATGACAAAACAAATAGGGATAAACATACACAGAGACTTCTAACTTTCTTTACATCTGATATATTATATATAATATATATACTATAGATCCAATAAGTCCCAGAGAGAAATCTATTCCTTACGACACAAGAGTTTTATTTAAAAAACGCTGTGCACCAAGTTTTTGAGAGCTCAATATGTGCTTCTTAATGTTAGAGTCCACAAGAGTCGGGAGATCGTATAGACAAACTTTGTCTAAGCTCCCTGAAATGACTATAATGCTAAACTCTCTAAGTCTTTTTCGTTATTTCTTTACTTTCATATATACTCAGCAACTATATGCACCCTCCGGGTTGCAAGTATTTAAAGTTTTAAATATAGATAAATATCATTTAAATTAGAAAGGCTAATGAAACTGAAAATAAGAATGCAGATACAAGATTTGGAACAGAGGGGGTGTATGATTTGAAAATCAACAACTTTGGAAACAACCTCTTCCATCCTTTTTCCGTTCTAGAACCCCGTCTTTCATTGGTAAATTTTCCCTAATTTAACTATTTAGTTAAAATTGGAATAAAGAATAAATGACAGTTATTTTCTTCTTGTTAATGGATTTCATTTAAGATTCATTGAAGAGAATTTTGTTTGCTTAATATTCATTAAAATATAAACCAAACAATTAGAAATCAATAATATAAGAATATTTAATAAAATACATTTTTAATATTCAAATATGCAAATTAGCCTTCGCCATTCTCTGTAAAGCTATTTTTTTGTATATATAATATTGCATGTTATTTGTATGTAGATATGGCAAACACTATAAAAAGGTGAGCAATCTTTTAATTATAATTGAGGTTAAGATAAAAATAATATGGAGAATGGTGATGTAAATAATGAAGGGAATGTGACTTGAGAGTGAATATAGTTTCGGTTACAGAAGAATACACAATCTCCATTATAAATAAGCTATATATATATATATATAATATTATATATATATTATATATATAATGGCCTAACAAAGATGATATGTATTCACTGTAGTTTTCTATTAGCTTTATATATTTGTATATAATTGCAAGATGACAAGAAAGTGGAAACAACGCACCTTATGGGCTGAACAAGAGTTTTAATTGTCATGGGTTTCAAACTAGGTCTGTTGGTTATTTCTGGTGTTGTGGTCTCATAGGATATATATGCATTTTAACCCCATTTATTCTAGATGAGATATGGGCTTGAAAAGGAATTAAAGAAAGGAAGAGACAGTTAGTGCTTAGGATTCGGGCTTTATTTATATTAAATGGTGAAAGTATAGCCCACCACACTGTAGACGCAAATTATTACTGTCCAGAATAAGGGTGTTGGTCGCCAGTTAAGCGGCCGATAGTCAGAATGTTCGCGAGACATTATCTTGCTGGTCGGTAGTGGGGCATTTTCCCGCTGCAATATGCTAGGAGGATCTTTCTGGTCTGAAAGGCTCATGGGAGTTTATCTTTTTTATCTTTATATCCCCACAAAAGAAAAAAAAAACAGATAATAAAAAAAAAAGCAAAAAAAGTTTAGACCAGACCACTAAGTGAAATTTACTAACTGGGAATTTCCATTGAATGTAACAAAAATGCAAGAGGAAGCTATTTTAATCCGAATGAATTGAATTTCAATTACACTATACATTCTTTATCAAAATTCCAAAACAATAATAAAATTCTTTCATACAATTCACAATTTTGATATTACAATAAAACAAACATGTTAACTTTTTTTAATTATTTTAATTTTAAACGACATTTTCAATTTGGCGCACATTTAACGGCAGACAGTTCATGTCAGACATTATGCGAATGTTTCATTCTTTAAATGGGATACAGGCTAAATAAAATGGACGTATAAGGAAATCAGGCGATTAGTGACTCCGATAATACGTGTATTCACGCTTTTTTGACTCATTGCATCTTAAACAAATTTGTTATTTTTAACACGCAGCAGAGTGTAGCAGCAGAACGATCAAAGGACAGAAAAGACTATTATGGACCAGCACATATATAAATATTATACGATTATTATGATGATCAAGAAGTTTTACTACAAAGTGGAAAAAAGAGGATATTACGATCTCCTCGCTGTTGCTGACTGATAACCAGCAATAGGCACTTGTATGACTTGACTTTTTACTTGTATATAATATTAATCATATATGCTGTGTTGTGTATATTTATATATTTATTGAATTTCTTCCACTTTTATTTCATGCAGTCTATTAATAGGCGTTACCAAGACCAACACATGACGCCACCTAATAAAGTGTGTTATCCAGGGCGGAGCGCCCCTACACTCTTCTTAGCTAAGTTTTCACCTATTATTTGATTTTTACTTTTTATATATGTGTGTGTGTGTGTATATTATATATATTATATATTTAATATATAATATATATATATACTATCTCACTCACACTAACCGTAGCCATCGCAGGCCTCTAATTTACAAGAGAGCCTATAAGTCGGTATCAGCCATCAGCGAAGGGCAGTCTCTCCTGTTTCACTACGACAGCCTAGCACAAGAACGAGATATGGGATTTTGGAACTCATGAGGTGGTGCAATCCACTCCATACTTACCCTAGCACTTACTATTAACGCACTGAGACCTGTGCTTATCATAACACTCGAGTTGGCGGGACCGGAAATCAGAACATAGGAACTGGTGGCTTTCTAGCCGAGGAACGCTCTACCGTACTGAAGCTATACGGCCTCATATATATATATCTATATATATATAATCTTATCAATATATAGTAACTAATACAACTCCACACACCGTCGGTTATTTAAGCCTAAAAAGAAAGAAAAAGACATTTCATTTCATTGTATTTTTTTTTAGCTTTCATTTTAAGCATTTAAAAGAAAAAAATAACAGTAAAAGAAATAAACTGAAAAAGATAAATCTAACAGAAAAAACAAAACGCAGGTCAGACAAAGTGAAAATGTATTAACCAAATTATTACAAGATGATCAATGGTACTTTTCCAGATCGAAATCAAGATGATGTTATTAATAGCAATAATATGTTGCAGAGTAAGCTTTCTTTCTGAATGAAAACAATATCTAATATATTTTGCAGAGACAATTACTTTTCAATTCTGATAGGGAGCGGAAAAACTAAATGATAAAAAAGAAGCATTTTTTCAGTGCCAGCTGATGTTCTTCTTTATCAAATAAGCTTTCAAAGCAAATCTATTGAGAACGATACCTTTATTGCATATTAGTATGATATGAAAAGCTTTGAAAATGGAACAAAGAAGAAATAAATAAAAAGCAAATCATTAATTTCACTAACATATAAGATAATAAAAGTGAATGATGAATGATAACTATTATAATGAATATCCTGGCTCACTATTTAAAATACACTCACTCCACAAACAGACACACACACACACACATATTGTAGAAATAATATACTAGTAATATCGTTACTGTCGTAATTGGTAAGAAAGGCAGCAAGCAATTACGTAATTTAATACAGAAACTGTATTTTGACTAGCAATCTACTACTAGCAAAATGGCAGTTTATTTATGAAGCGCCTCAGAACATCATTAGATCGCAGCAGCCAATAGAACTCTAGAGTAAAATGGAAATCAACCACATAATTGCATGGAGTAGATACTATTAACTGGAATTCCCATGATTAGTACAGTTATCTTGACACTGGTTCAGTTGTGCTAGCTTGTTAGTAAAGACTCAACAGTACTTAACTACAACTTGAATCTATATATAATAATATTTGAACAGAGAAGGTAATATATGGATTAAGATACATGGAGTTAGAAAAGATGTGTGAAATCCTCAATTTTGTTCAGTGATTTTACATACTATTAGAATGTTCCATCACCGTAGTACGCTTCATTAGATGATTTTATAAGATACAAATTAATATATTATTATTATTTATAGAAAACAATGTTTTTACAAGGTATGAAAGTTATCATAGTCAATATGTAATGTAGGCAATTGCTCACAATACTATTACAAAAATTTTCAGTGTTTGCATCTCTGTATTACCATGAGTTGACAAGATGCCTTAGCGTTGTATAGCAAATCTTGGACAAGGTTCATTTGATTCATCAATATGTAATACTAATGCTGTGAACGCGTGTGTGTGCTGTGTGTGTGTATAATATTATTAATAAATTAATAATAGTAAGGCAACTCGTTCAGGATCAAGCGGCTAAAGTCGGGGTTTGGGCAAGAGACTTATTTGTAGATTTCTTAAAAAGGCTTTGACTCAATACCAGAGGGAATGGAACAAATATTAATAGCATTGATATCAGCAATTCAGTGAGGGAGTCTTCCCTTTTTCACTAGGGCATACTGAGGTGGAAGTGCTCACTACAATCAGCATTCCTTACTTACGTCGCACGAGATCTCCTGTGCCTATCATTAATGCTGAATAGTATTATAGAGCGGAGGATACCATCAATCGAACTTAGAACATTTTGTTTGATAATTCTTGTGATTTTCCCAAAAGATTAAGAGATTATATCCGATATACATCCATTGAAATCATGCTACACAAGCAACACTAAAGTAATGGTAAAGTGCTCACGTAATGGTGACAGATTTCTTTGGATCGCCTGCTGGATGCGCTCTACAAGGAGATAAATTAGCTCATTATATGTTTATAATATGCCTCGGATTACATACTCTGAACATCAATTGTATTGGTATGACATTAAACTGGGCATCTATGTGGTCGAAGTTTTAGACGTGAAGTGGGAGTTGCTGAGTGTTGGGGAATGTGGAAGTACCTTGTGTGTGTGTGTGTGTGTGTGTGTGTGGTGTATAATGTCAAGTCGTCAGGGTGGCCTAAAGTCGGGGTTTGGGCAAAGAATCTATTATTTGTCACGATTTCTTAAAGCATTCTGATTTCAATACACAGAGGGAAGATGGAACAAATATTAACTAGCATCGGGTTCTTTACCAAAGAAACATTTACCGACTATATATTGATACGCTCTACAAAGACACTAAGTAATGGTCGCTTCACCTAATGGGTGACACGATTTCTTTGGCATCGCTGCTGGCTGTCCTACAGGAGATAATTGTCCGATAGATATTATTATATATCGCCCATGGATTACATACTCTGCACGATCATTAGATATGGTATGATAATTAAACTGCATATAATGGTGAAGTTAAGTGAAGTGAATGTTGTGGAGTGTTTGGGGAATGTGGAGTACTCATCTTGATCCCCGATTACTATCCCCAGGTTGACTCTGACTACATAGTTCCATCTATGAGTTATGGTTAAAGAAATATGGGGTTAAATCAATATAGAATTCTTCAATACCATAGATGATACGATCAAAATGTCTTGGCATAAATACTACGCACAGGGTTGCCAAATGCAGCCGTGAAATTCAACAAGAAAAAAAGAAAAAAAGAAATCTATTCTTTAGCCCATTACGCGGGTGGATTGTGTCTAAAGTTTAAAATTCCAAATTCAACTGGCAGTCGATGCCGAGTAAGTGTTTGCACACACCAGTCGTTCAGGCCACAGAGGTCACCCAAGGTTTAAAATGAAGTATCACTCTAGTGAGAATCTTATATGCCTTTAATCTCCCCCTCAGGTCAGCAAGATTTGGCTAATGGCCCACAGTACCACTGCCTCCAAATTATAATCAACAATTGACATTTATATATGATCAACCTTCCTCTCTCTCTTCTCTACATCCAGTTACAAAAGGGCATTAACCTCTATCTGTCTAAAAGAGCATTAATCATATTCAATTAATAAACAGATAACCCTTTTGCTTTTGGTGACATCCTTTAGTCTTCAGGCTGCTGAAATCAGTTTTCCATCAGTCAGTGTATATTATCCAACAAATATAATTATAATATATATATATATATATATTATATATATATAAAAGATAAAAGGTGGCTTACCGGTGAAAATGGGCATGTTCGTTAATGCAAAATTTCAGGGGTTAAGTCAGTGATATATCAAATACCAAACGTGCCAATAGAAGTAGAGCAAATTCTATTAAAAATGGATACAAAGGAAAACCTACTCGAGTTCACCACAAGGATCTTCAGGGTTAAATCCATGAAATAATCGAGGTACTGATAATTGCAGCTGATCACTCGCTTGTTCACTGTGATAGGATGTAAACATCTTATACAGTGGAAACACACGTGTGATCGCTGCAATGTAATCATTAATGGATCATACCTTTCCCAAGATATTAGCGCTATGTGAAATGCCAAACAGCCTTGTCTCGCGATTTGAACTTGGGTCGACAATCCATTTCCATAACTCTAACCATTATGCACGCACCTACACACACACACACTAAATATATATGTAAAGTAAAGTCGTCGGACGGCCTAATGTCGGTATCAGCCAATCAGTGAGGAGTCTATCCCTTTCTCTTAGCGTATCTGAGGGGAGCGCCACACCTACCCACCAATCCTTACATTTACCACACAGATCCCTGTGCTACTCATAACGCTGATTGCGAGGACCAGTATCGAACTAGGACCTTGTGATTTCTAGCCGCAACGCTCACCGACTGAGCTGATTGCTTAACATCAAAGTAACGCTAAAAAGTTTTAAAAGTCCTTCACTAAATCTCTCCCACCCCCGCCAAAAAAAAAAAAAAAAAAAAAAAAAAAAAAGAAGAGTTGAATTTGATATGCAAATGAAGGATCATAAATAATCAACCTGTTATGAAATAATTCTATTTTCCGTTGATTTTTAAGCCGCACTTCTTTAACTGTTTACAACAATGAAAACATTTTGAAAATACCAACTTTATATCGGCAGCCCATCTTGTCTATTTTTGCTCTTGTTCCAGAAACACATTTTGCTTCATTGGAATCAGTTCCCCCTAATTGGACTAAAATCATCTTCTTTCCTCTCAGCCTCGATTTTCTGTCGACTAATTTCTTGCACAACCTTCAAGTCTTTGCACTAGTTTGTTTTTTTTTTACTTTTTCTTGTTGTTGTATTGTTTTTTTTTTTTTTCTTTTCTTTTCTTGTTGATTCCATTGCAATGTCCTACTTGTCACCAAACACTTTTCCTGCATTGATTGTATGTCATTAGCCGCATTATTTCTCATTATTACCTACCACTTTTCTCTTAGCCATTATCAATTTTATGCTATGTATCTTTTTTTTTTTTCTTTATTACTTTCTGCTATTTCTTTTGTTATTAGGAATTATTTCTTTATATTATACATGTGATCACTTCTTTATGCTTTTCATACGTTTTCATGTTGGCATCAACTTTATGGTTATATGCTATTTCTTCAGGTTAGCATATGTCATTATTTTTGGGGTTGGATATGTTTTCTTTATAGTGATGTATACATTTTTTTATGGTAATATTCTTAATGTTATCATTAGCAGTATTATATTATTATTAAGAAACTGTATATTTCCTTATAAAAATTATGAGATTATTCTTGTATGGATTGCATACCAGAACTTGTCTAAAAGTTTGAATAATGACATCAGTAGTATGAGAATGCAGGAGCACATGTTGATTGAAATCCTTTTAAATCACTGAAAGCAAACAAAAGAAAGAAAACACATTGCATCATCATTATCTGTTTTCCTGCCCAATATGTTGTTATTCTCATATTAATTCTGCAGTTCTGAGTTAAAATCAGCCGCCCTCTGATTACAGCCAAGATAAGCTTCTTAAGACATTCCTTTCTCTTTCTTTCTTTCTCATTCTTTCTTTCTTTCCATTTTTGTTTTCATTTTTTAAATCATTATAATATTTATAATATTTCCTATTATAAATTATGAGATATTCTGTTATGGATTGATATACCCAATTGCCTGAAATTTGAAATAATGACATCTAAAGTACTGAGAATGCAGGAGCACATGTTATTAAATCTTTTTAAATCACTGAAGCAAACAAAAAAGAAAGAAAACACATTAGCATCATCATTATCTAACATAATTCCTCAAGGTGTCCCATCATAGTGTAATGGTAAGCAAGCTAGTCTCGCAGATCTATTGCAACTGAAAAGCGAGTTCAATCCTCACTAGATGCCCATACTGTAACTTTGTGTCACATCCTACACATGGCTAGTATTGAGGTCAGTCAGTCAGTATTACTGTTTCCACTTTGAACAACAGCAACTGGCTAAGCACACCTGAACTAGCTGGTAATTATGGAAAATCAGAATAGTCCATTATTGTATTTGGCGTGATTCCATTCCTTGAGTCCTGATTGGCTACTTGGTCTATGGTGTTATGAGGCTTCATAAATACCTAGCCATTCTGCAGCAGTATTGCAACAAAATTAGATCCGTATTCTGTTACGGCCTACTTGTTGCCTGTCTTACCAATTCGACGGTAATTGGAAACTTAGTATGATTATTCTACAGCTAGCAGGTTGGGAAATACCTACAAGGGCATTCCATTATAGTGTAATGTTAGCAAGCAAGCATCACAGATCTATTACCTGTTACACCACACATGAAATGACCTTTGTCACATCCTGCTCATACAGAGGGTTGGTAAATATGTATAATGTGTAAAAATATATATATACACACACACATAGAAACAAAATATATATATATTTATATATACACATACACACACAAATATATATATTAATATATATATAATATATATATATAATATATATTATAATATATATATAAATAATTTCACTTTTTAACCCACCCCCCACACGCACACGACTTCCGTTCGCGTCTCTAATTAAAAAAATAAAAAATTTCTTTGACGCACAATGACACCTCCTCCACCTCTTACAAAACACAGACACACACAAACCTTAAGGTTTATTCCGCTTGTGTTTTATCGCAAAAGATTATCCACACACCAAACACACACCACACACAACCACACACACAACCACACACCTAAAAAAATGCACAATGTTTCCTCTCAATAACACACACCTACACCATCCATACTCACGCCATAAAATTAGAATATTTGACATGGACATGTCCCCTTTCCAAACAAACCTCAAACATTTTTAAAAGATGAATACAAGGACTACCACCTCGCTTTCTCGTTATTCTGTGATAAATAATTCTTATCACCTTCCATATTACCAACAAATGCTCTGTGCTGCCTGTTGATGAGACTGAAATTTAAGAGTTTCTTAAAAAGAGTTTCTTTCAAAGGTATATATATATTTTTTCAACGTTCTTTTTCTCAGACTTCAAATTTAAAAAAAAAGGGGGGGGACCGATTAAAAAAAAACCCAAAGGGGAACTTATTAACCTTTCCAAAACCCTTTTCTCCTTATTTCTGAGATAGAAATTTTTAATATCAGAACTATTCTACTGGATAAAAACAGGATGTTGGATCCCTGTTTGTGTGCAGGAGAATATATGCACAATTTTAATATATCAATGTATATGTGTGCTGCATATATATATATATATATGTGTGTGAAGAAAGGAAATGAATCCGACTGTATGTAGTATATTAAGAAAAATGAAAAAACACAGGTTTAAATGGGTTAAGTGGTGAGTTTATTGGCCAACGCTGCAGTTTTTCGATCTATTAATTAGATCATCTTCAGGGCTTTTGTTGGTATGTGGAGGTAATAAAATTTCTAATCTCAGAATAAGGAGAAAGGTGAGTAATAGTCCTTGTTTACGGTCTTTTTAAAATTTGAAGTCCTGAGAAAAAAAGAACGTTTTTGAAAAAATATATATTACCTTTGAAAGAAACTTCCTTTTAAGACTCCTTAAAATTTCAGTCTCACAGACAGGCAGCCACAGAGCATTTGTGGTATATGGAAGGTATAAGAATTATTTATCACAGAATAACGAGAAAAGCGAGTGGTAGTCCTTGTTATTCATCTGTTTAAAAATGTTTGAGGTTTGAAAAAAGGGAGACATGTCATGTCAAATATTCTATTTTATGGCGAGTATTGGATGGTGTAGGGTGTGTATTGAAAGGAAAACATTGTGCATTTTTAGGTGTGTGTTGTGTGTTGTGTTGTGTGTGTGTGTGTGTGTGGATAAATCTTTTGCGATAAACGACAGCGGAAATAAACCTTAAGGTTGTGTGTGTCTGTGTATTTGTAAGAGGTAGGGGAGGAGGTGTCATTGTGCGTCAAAAGAAATTTTTTATTTTATATTAAGAGACGAGAAGGAAGTCGTGTGCGTGTGGGGGGTGGGTTAAAAAGTGAAATTATTTATATATATATATATATATATATATATATATATATATATATATATATATATATATATATTTGTGTGTATGTGTATATATAAATATATATATATTTTTGTGTCTATGTGTGTGTGTATATATATATTTACACATTATACATATTTACCAACCCTCTGTATGAGCAGGATGTGACACAAGGTCAATTTCATGTGTGGTGTTAACAGGTAATAGATCTGTGATGCTTGCTTGCTAAACATTACACTATAATGGAATGCCCTTGTAGGTATTTCCCAACCTGCTAGCTGTAGAATAATCATACTAAGTTCCAATTACCGTCGAATTGGTAAGACAAGGCAACAAGTAGCCGTAACAGAATACGGATCTAATTTTGTTGCAATACTGCTGCAGAATGGCTAGGTATTTATGAAGCCTCATAACACCATAGAAACCAAGTAGCCAATCAGGACTCAAGGAATGGAATCACCCAAATACATAAATGGACTATTCTTGATTTCCATAATTACCAGCTAGTTCAGGTGTGCTTAGCCAGTTGCTGTTGTTCAAGTGAACAGTATACTGACTGACTGACCTCAATACTAGCCATGTGTAGGATGTGACACAAAGTTACAAGTATGGGCATCTAGTGAGGATTGAACTCGCTTTTCAGTTGCAATAGATCTGCGAGACTAGCTTGCTTACCATTACACTATGATGGGACACCTTGAGGAATTATGTAGATAATGATGATGCTAATGTGTTTTCTTTCTTTTTTGTTTGCTTCAGTGATTTAAAAAGATTTCAATCAACATGTGCTCCTGCATTCTCAGTACTATTGATGTCATTATTTCAAACTTTCAGGCAAGTTGGTATATCAATCCATACAAGAATAATCTCATAATTTATAATAGGAAATATTATAAATATTATAAAATGACTTTAAAAAATGAAAAACAAAAAAATGGAAAAGAAAAGAAAGAATGAAGGAAAGAAAAGAAAGAAAGAAAGGAATGTCTTAAGAAGCTTATCTTGGCTGTAATCAGAGGGCGGCTGATTTTAACTCAGAACTGCAGAATTATATGAGAATAACAACATATTTGGCAGGGAAAACAAGATAATGATGATGCTAATGTGTTTTCTTTCTTTTTGTTTGCTTCAGTGATTTAAAAGGATTTCAATCAACATGTGCTCCTGCATTCTCAGTACTACTGATGTCATTATTTCAAACTTTTAGACAAGTTGGTATGCCAATCCATACAAGAATAATCTCATAATTTATTATAGGAAATATACAGTTTCTAATAATAATAATAACACTGCTAATGATAACATTGAAGAATATTACCATAAAAAAATGGTATACATCACTATAAAGAAAACATATCCAACCCCAAAAATAATGACATATGCTAACCTGAAGAAATAGCATATAACCAGAAAGTTGATGCCAACATGAAACGTATGAAAGCATAAAGAAGTGATCACATGTAATAATATAAAGAAATAATTCCTAATAACAAAAGAAATAGCAGAAAGTATAAAAGAAAAAGAAAAAAAGATACATAGCATAAAATTGATAATGGCTAAGAGAAAGTGGTAGGTAATAATGAGAAATAATGGCGGCTAATGACATACAATCAAATGCAGGAAAAAGTGTTGGTGACAAGTAGGAACAAATTGCAATGGCAATCAACAAGAAAAGAAAAAAGAAAAAAAAAAAAAACAATACAAAAACAACAAAAAAAAGTAAAAAAAAAAAACAAAACTAAGTGCAAAGACTTGAAGGTTGTGCAAGAAATTAGTCGAACAGAAATCGAGGCTGAGAGGAAAGAAGATGATTTTAGTCCGTAATTAGGGAACTGATTCAAGAAAGCAAAATGTGTTTCTGGAACAAGAAAAGCAAAAATAGACAAGATGGTTGCTGCCGATATAAATGTTGGTATTTTCAAAATGTTTTCATTGTTGTAAACAGTTAATGAAGTGCGGCTTGAAAATCAACGGAAAATAGAATTATTTCATAACAGGTTGATTATTTAAATGATCCTTCATTTGCATATACAAATTCAACTCTTCATTTTTTTTTTTTTTTTTTTTTTTTTTTTTGCGGGGGTGGAGAGATTAGTGAAGGACTTTTAAAACTTTTTAGCGGACTTTGATGTTAAAGCAAATCAGCTCAGTCGGTAGAGCGTTCGGCTAGAAATCACAAGGTTCCTAGTTCGATACTGGTCCTCGCCAACTCAGCGTTATGAGTAGCACAGGGATCTGTGTGGTAAAGTAAGGAGTTGGTGGTAGGTGTGGCGCTCCACCTCAGATACGCTAGAGAAAAGGGGATAGACTCCCTCACTGATTGGCTGATACCGACATTAGGCCGTCCCGACGACTTTACTTTACATATATATTTATGTGTGTGTGTGTGTAGGTGCGTGGCATAATGGTTAGAGTTATGGGAAATGGACTTGTCGACCCAAGTTCAAATCCGAGACAAGGCTGTTTGCATTTCACATAGCGCTAATACTCTTGGGAAAGGTATGAATCCATTAATGAATTAATTGCAGCCGATCACACGTGTGTTCACTGTATAAGATGTTACATCCTATACAGTGAACACACGAGTGATCAGCTGCAATTAATCAGTACCTCGATTAATTCAGTGGATTTAACCCTGAAGATCCTTGTGGTGAAACTCGAGTAGGTTTCCTTTGTATCCATTTTTAATAAATTTGCTCTACTTCGTATTGAGCACTTTGTATTTGATATATCACTGACTTAACCCCTGAATTTGCATCTCCAACGAACATGCCCATTTTCACCGGTAAAGCCACCTTTTATCTTTATATATATATATAATATATATATATATATATATATTTATTATGTATGGATAGATATACACTGACTGATGGAAAACTGAATTTCAGCACCTTGAAGACTAAAGGATGTCACCAAAAGCAAAGGGATTATCTGTTATTAATTGAATATGATTAATGCTCTTTATGGAATTAGAGTTATGCCCCTTTTGTAACTGGATGTAGAGAGAGAGAGAGAGAAGAGGTTGATCATTTATAAATGTCATTGTTTGATATATTTGGAAGGCAGTGGTACTGTTGGGCCATTAGCCAAATCTTGCTGACCTGAGGGGAGATTAAAGGCATATAAGATTTCCACTAGAGTGAGTAGTTCATTTTAAACGTGGTGTGACCTCTGTGGCCTGAACGACTGGTGTTGGTGCAAACACTTACTCTGCATGACTGCCAGTTGATTTATTTTTAAACTTTAAGACACCTCACCCGCTGTAATGTCTAAAAATTATTTTTTTTTTTTTCTTGTTTGAATTTCACGGCATGGCAACCCTTGTTGGGTTATTTATGCCAAAGACATTTTGATCTATTCATTCTGATGGGGTATTGAAAATTCTTATTTGTTAACCCATTTTCTTTAACCTAACTCATAGATGGAACTATGTGTCAGAGTCAACCTGGGAGTAATGGTGATCAAGAAGTACTCCACATTCCCCAACACTCCACACTCACTTCACTCTAACTTCACCATTAGATGCAGTTTAATGTCATACCATATCTAATGATGTTCAGAGTATGTAATCCAGGCATATTATAAATATATATGGTGCAATTTATCTCCTTGTAGGACTCCAGCAGCGATGCCAAAGAAATCTGTGTCACCATTAGGGGAGCGTACCATTACTTTAGTGTCTTGTAGAGCATCATTATAGCGGTAATCGTTTTCTTTGGGGAGACCGTATGCTAGTAATATTTGTTCCATTTTTCCCTCTGTGTATTGAATCAAATGCCTTTAAGAAATCTACAAATAGATTCTTTGCCCAAACCCGACTTTAGGCCACCCTGACGACTTACTATATATACACACACACACACACACACACACACACACAAGTACTCCACATTCCCCAACACTCCACAACTCACTTCACTCTAACTTCACCACTAGATGCAGTTTAATGTCATACCATATCTAATGATGTTCAGAGTATGTAATCCAGGCATATTATAAACATATATGGTGCTAATTTATCTCCTTGTAGGACTCCAGCAGCGATGCCAAAGAAATCTGTGTCACCATTAGGTGAGCATACCATTACTTTAGTGTCTTTGTAGAGCATCATTATAGCGGTAATCGTTTCTTGGGGAAAATCACAAAGAAATCACAAGGGTCCTAGTTCGATACTGGTCCTCGCCAACTCAGCATTATGAGTAGCACAGGGATCTGTGCGGTAAAGTAAGAAGCTGATGGTAGTGTGGCACTCCACCTCAGATGCCCTAGTGAAAAGGGATAGACTCCCTCACTGATTGGCTGATATCAATGCTAGTAATATTTGTTCCATTTTCCCTCTGTGTATTGAATCAAATGCCTTTAAGAAATCTACAAATAGATCTTTGCCCAAACCCGACTTTAGGCCGCCCTGACGACTTACTATATATATATATAATATACACACACACACACACACACGCACACATAGTATTAGCATTATATGATATGCAAATAACCTTGTCCAAGATTTTCTACAACGCTAATCACTGCACCAGGTAATAAAGATGCAAACACTGAAAATATTTTGTAAAGATTGGCATTCCTAATTACATTGCTATGATAACTTCATAGTTGTAACATTTGTTTTCTTAAAAAAAAAATAATTGTATCTAAAAATCATCTAATGAAGCTACTACGGGATGGAACATTCTAATAGTATGTAAACACTGAACAAAATTGGATTTCACATCTTTTTCTCTTCCATTGATACTTAATCCATATATTCCTCTCTCTCTATATATATATATGTTCAAGTGAGTTAATGTACTGTTGGTTTGAGCAACAAGCTAAGCACAACTGAACCAGTGTCAAGATAACTGGTACTTATGGGAATCCAGAATAGTCCACTCATGCATTTGGGTGATTCCATTCCTAGAGTTCTGATTGGCTGCTTGGATTCTATGATGTTCTGAGGCTTCATAAATAACCTGCCATTTTGCAGTAGTAATTGCAGCAAAACAGTTTTGTATTAAATTACGATTGCTTGCTGCCTTGTCTTACCAATTCGACAGTAACTGGAACTAGTATGATTATTCTACAATATGTGTGTGTGTGTGTGTGTCTGTGTGTGAGTGATTGTATTTTAAATGTGAGCAGATTATTATTATTATTATCATCATCATCACATTATCTTTATTGTTATGAAAGTTATGATTTGCTTTTGAATTTATTCTTCTTTGTTCAATTTCAAAGCTTTTCATTCATACTAATATGAATAAAGTATCGTTTCAATAGATTGCTTTGAAAGCTTATTGAAAGAAATCAGCTGCACTGAAAATGCTCTTTTTATTTAGTTTTTTCCCCTCCCTATCAGTGAAAAGAATTGCCGCCGCAGTATATAGTAGATATTTCATTCAAAAGAAAGCTTCTCTGCAGCATTTTATTGCTATTAATAACAAGGTCATCTTGGATTTTCCGATCTGAAAAGTCCTTGATCATCTTTAATAATTGGTAATAATTTCACTTTTGTCTGACCTGGTTTTTGTTTTTTCTGTTATTTTTTCTTTTTTCAGTTTTATTTTCTTTTCTGTTATTTTTTTCTTTTAAATGCTTAATGAAAGCTAAAAGAAAACTACAGTGAAATGTCTTTTTTCTTTTCTTTTAGGCTTAAAATATACACACGTGTGTGTATATATATATATATATATATATATATAATAATATATATATGAGGGCCGGATTAGCTCAGTTGGTAGAGCGTTCGGCTAGAAACCACAAGGTTCCTAGTTCGATTCCGGTCCTCGCCAACTCAGTGTTATGAGTAGCACAGGGATCCATGCGGTAAAGTAAGGAGCTGATGGTAGGTGTGGTGCACCACCTCAGATGCCAAAACAATCTCCTTGGTCTAGCGCTAGTGAAAAGGGGATAGACTCCCTCGCTGATTGGCTGATACCGACTTTAGGCCGCCCTGACGACTTACTATATATATATATATATATATATATATATATATATATATATATATATACACACACACACACATATATATAAAAGTAAAAAGTCAAATAAAGGTGAAAACTGTAGCTAGAAGAGGTGAGGGGGCGCTCCGCCCTGGATAACACATTTATGGTGGCGTCATTTTTTGGTCTTTGGTAACGGCCTATATAGACTGCATTGAAATAAAAGTGGAAGAAATTCATTATATATATATATACACACACACATATATATATATATATATACAAGTAAAAAGTCAAGTCTACAGAGTGGCCTATTGCTGGTATCAGCAGAACAGCGAGGGAGTCTATTCCCTTTTCACTTGAAAAACATTCTTGATCATCATTAATAATCTATATATTAATATGCTTGTTCCAAAATCTTCTGTCCGTTATCGTCCTGCTACACCTTCTGGTTAAAAATGACATTGTTTAAGATGCAATGCAAAAGGTGAATACAGATTATCTGGAGTCACTTAATCGCTGATTTTCCTTTTGTTCCATTTATCTTACCTATTTTAAAAATGAAACATTCCAAAGGTCTTGTGTCGCTTAAATGCCCAAATTTAAAATGCGTAAATTAAAATGAATTAAAAAAAGTTACATGTTTGTTTTATTTGTAATATCCAAATTGTGAATTATGGAAGATATTGGGAATTTTGATAAGAAATATAATGAAATTTCAATTCATTTCTGATTAAATAGCTCCTCTTGATTTTTGTTTCATTTCATGGAAATTCCAGTTAGTAATAATTTCACTATGTGTCTGGTCTAAACTGTTTTTCTTTTTTTTTTTATATTCTGTTTTTTTCTTTGTGGGGATTAAAATAAAAAAAGAAACTCCCATGAGCCTCAGACCAGAAGAATCCTCCTAGCATATGCAGGGGAAAATGCCCACTTCCGACCAGCAAGATAATCTCTCGGACATTCTGACTTCGGCCGTAACTGGGACCACACACTATTTCTGGACAGTAATAAATTTCCTCTACATGTGGTGGCTATAACCCATTAATAAAGCCCGAATCCTAAGACTAACTTTGTCTCTTCCTTTTCTTTAATTCCTTTTCAGCCCAACCACTAAATAAGATGGGGTAAAAAGCAAATCCTATGAACACACACCAGAAATAACCACAGACCTTTTAACCCATGACATTAAAACTCTTGTCACCCATGCGTTCCCTTCTTTCGGTGCTTAATAAATAAAAGCTAATAGAAAACTACAGTGAAATACATTCATTTTTTTAGCATTATATATATATATATATATATATATATTAATATATATATATATATCTTATTATAATGGAGATTGTGTATTTTTCTGTCTGTAACCGAAACTATATTACTACTCAAGTCACAATTCCCTTCATTATTTACATCACATTCTCCATGATTTTATTTTTATTTAAACCTCAATTATTAATAAAATTGCTTCACCTTTTTATTAGTGTTGTCCATATCTACATACAAATAACATGCAATTGTATTTATATATACAAAAAATAGCGGTTTTACAGTATGAATGGAAGGCTAATTTGCATATTGATTAAAAATGTGATTTTTATTAAATATGTGCTTAGTATTATTGATTTCTAATTGTTTGGTTTTATTTTAATGAATATAAGCAAAAATCTCTTCAATGAATCTTAAATGAAATCCATTAACAAGAAAAATAACTGTCATTTTTCTTTATTTCCTAATTTAACTAAATAGTTAAATTAGGAAAATTTACCAATGAAAGACGGGAGTAACGGAAAATGATGGAAGAGTTGTTTCAAAGTTGTTCTATTTTTCAATCATACCCCCTCTGTTCCAAATCTTTTTATCTGCATTCTTATTCAGTTTCATTAGCCTTTCTAATTTAATATGATATTTATTATATTAAAACTTAAATACTTGCACCCGGAGGGTGCATATATTTGCTAGTATATATAAGTAAAGAAATAACAAAAGACTTAGAGATTTAGCATTATAGTCTATTTCAGGGAGCTTAGACAAAGTGTCTAACTCTCCCGACTCTTGTGACTCTAACATTAAGAGCACATATTGAGCTCTCAAACTGTGACAGGTTTTTTAAATAAAACTCTTGTGTCGTAAGGAAGATTTCTTCTCTGGACTTTTGGATTATATATATATATATATATATATATATAAAGTAAAAAGTAAAGTCTGTGTAGTAGCCTATTGTGTTTGTCAGCTGAACAACAAGGAAGTCTATCCCCTTTTCCCTAGCACTAGAGTAAGAAGATTGTTTTTTGCTGAGGTGGAGCACCACACCTTCCATCACCTTCCAAATTCTTTATCGCACAGATCAAATTACCCAAGCTATGTTAGTGATGCTCTGAGATAGCAAAGAGCAGGATCAAACCTGAAACCTTATGATATTTAGGCAGATGCTCTTTTGAAAGACAAGCTCCTAAAGATATATATATATATCTTAAGCAAAAAAAATATTTTTTCTTTTTCCTCTCTTAACAAAATAGAAAGGTAAAACATTTTTGGCTTAATTTAAAAATGGAGATTTTTTCTTTCTTTTTTTTTTTTTTTTGAGAGCTCCGATTCCATCATGAGAAATAATGGTCTTATCAAGTATTGCAACATATGGAACGCATAAAAAAACTTGTCCGCTGGAAACTTAAAATAAAACAATGATTATAATGCAAAAAAACATGCTTACAGATAATCATAATTAACAAGCAAGGTCATAGTTAGGAAGTTGGACTAATCATTACTGAGTAGTAAAACTTCATCCTCACAAAACGCTCCATAATTGGGCCTTGTACCAAACCTGAGTTCAGTTAAGTTTTAAATGGTATATTAATGGTATGATGGTCAGAAAACTAAGCAAACAGACTGTGTTGTGAATTTGATTTTCACTGAGTGCCTCTTAAAGTTACACTTAACAAATTTAAAGAAACAATGTACCATATTTGACAGCATATAAGACGCACTTTTTTCAAAAATTTTGGCTAAAAAAAATTGCCCTGCATCTTATACATAGTAGGTGAAGTTTGAGATTTCCATAGGCCTAGGCTAATCTTCTCTATGATGCTTACTAACCCAGCTTATTACCTACCCTAAACTCCATGCATCCTTGCTTTTATACAGCTATGTTTCTGCTTGTAATGCACTGCTAGACTGTTTTCAACAATATATGCTTAAATACACTAAAAAGGCTCAGCCATCAACAACATCCACCATAATTGTGGCCTTTGTATGTTACATATATGGTGGACCCCTTATATATTAGGCAAAAATCTAGGTCTCAGAAAGTTGCATTATATACAGTAAAAGTCATGACATGATTAATTGAATTAATGCATGTCAACCAATCTAGGATTATGTTATGCCTTGCTACCTTATATATATATATATATCTGAATATATATTATATATATATATATATAATATGATGCTGTCGCATGGTCTAATAATTAGAGTCATAAGAAATAGACTCATCAACCCGAGTTCAGTTCCTGGATGAAGCTGTTTGCATTTCACATGGCGCTAATACCCTTGGGAAAGGTATGAATCCAATTCTCCTTCCAGCCATGGGTAAATAGCAGGGCAGATTGGGCTCTTTAACCATGGCTTAGTAACCAGTGAAGGAGAAGGAAAACACTGGATTCAAATCTGTTAAACTCTGCTTAAGAAATTGACCTTGTGTCACATCCTGCTAGTGCGGAGATGTAGGTAAATATTTATATATATATTTGTATATGTATACGTATTAACTTACCGGTGGGTATAAGAACAATCGTTGGAAGTGCACAATATCCAGAGGTTAAAGTTGAGAAAAAACAAATACAAAGTGCTCAATACAATGTAGAGCATAAATTTATTTTAAGAATGGAAAGGAGTAACCTACTCAAGTTTCATCGATTGATTCTTCAGGGTTACTTTAAATTAATCGAGTTTACGATTAATCTTAGGTGTTATAAACATGCCCAGGCATGTTTCAGGGTTACTTTAAATTAATCGAGTTTACGATTAATCTTAGGTGTTATAACACCTAAGATTAATCGAGTTTACGATTAATCTTAGGTGTTATAACACCTAAGATTAATCGTAAACTCGATTAATTTAAAGTAACCCTGAAGAATCAATCAATGAAACTCGAGTAGGTTACTCCTTTCCATTCTTAAAATATATATATATATATATATATATATATATATATCAATAAAGGAAGAACTCAATACAGTAATCCCATAATAAATTTATTTCGACAAAAATTGGGGCCCATATAAATCTAAGTTGATTTAAACCGGCTCCCCAAGTTTTTGCCTCCTCAGATGGGTAACAATCACTTATATATATATATATATATATATATATGGTGCTCTTTTTTTTTGTTCTTGTTATTCTAAGCTATAAGATAGTTCAGAAATACACATTTTCTATCGTTTGATGAGCTAATTTAGTTTAATTTGTTTTGTTTGTATCAATAACTTTTGAAATTCTCTCCGATATAACGCATTGAAAAGTTCTTTTTCTTAAGGCAAGTATGAAATTCATACAGCCACATTCAAGATTCATACTTGTTTACTGATTCTCTTATTGTTTTCATGTCTGTTGATCACCTGTCACTGTATGACAAAGCACAAGAATCAAGAAGTGGATTCATGCCTTCCCCTGAAGAATTATTAAGAAATACAAACTTCATATTTTCATATCTTGTTTGTTGATTCCGTGTTTTGATAACTTCTCTTACGGTATATACTTCCTATTTGCAACTTTGAGCTTTTGAACAACGCACACACTATATATATATATATATATATATATATATATATATATATAATATATATATAATATATATATATTTATTATATATACTATATATATATATATATTTATATATAATATTTTACACACATATACAATAAGATCACAATATATATATATATATATATTATATATATATATATATATATTTATACACACATATACAATAAGATCACAATATATATATATACATACATATATATATATATTTATTTATTATACACACATATACAATAAGATCACAATATATATATATATTTAATACAACATATATATATTATATTTATTTATTATACACACATATACAATAAGATCACAATATATATATATATTTATACATACATATATATATATATATTATACACACATATACAATAAGATCACAATATATATATATATATACATACATATATATATATATATATTTATTTATACACACATATACAATAAGATCACATATATATATATATACATTATATATATATATATATATTATATATATATATATATATATATATAAATATACAAATTATATATATATATATATATTTATTATTTATTTATTACACTCATATACAATAAGATCACAATATATATATATATATATATTATTATTACACACATATACAATAAGATCACAATATATATATAAATATATATATATATATATACTTTTGTTTAGTCACATTTTGTTTTTAAACATTGTTAAGACATTTTATAGTTTCTGGTGTTAATCTCTTTAAATATTGTGGTTCATTTCGCCCCAAAGAAAAGTAAAGAATTTAAATCTTTTTTTTTCTTTTCTTTTAATTCCATAGTTTTCGAGTTGAAGCAGAGAAAACGCATCAAATAAAAGTCAGTAACTCGGAAGATGAATGACATTTCAATTTCCAACTGAAATCTCTTTGACTGGTTCAAACTGGTTTCTTTTGTTTTAATTTTTCAAAACAAATATTTCTGTTTTTTATAATGTCGATGCATCATTTGGTATTTTTTGTTTTTTGGTTTTTGTTTTGGTTTTTATTGTTTCTTCTTCTTTCACTTTCACTTCCGTTGAAATTCTCTCGTTAAGCCAAATTTCAAATTAATTAGTTTATTGTTCTTTTCATTTCTTGTTTCCGTAATAAAAGCAAGAATGCGCTTCCTTATAGAAAAGTGACTGATGGCCCAACGTTGCTATTGCTATAAAGACCGTCAATTCAGAACAATTGTTTGTTTTATTGATTGGGACTGTTTGCAAGTACAAACAGCAGACAGAATTGCACGGATGAAGTGTTATATTCTTGGGTGTATAGGAGAGACTAACATGATTGTGTTCCTTTGGAGTGTAGGCATGGTTTCCCACATCACATGACCACTAGTCACATGACAGTTCAGCCCCTTGGAAAATTTCTCTTTCATCTGTTTTCTTAAAGGGACACAGTCTTATCTCGTTTTGGTCTTTGCTTGTTTGACCAGAAAGGTATAAGAAATCTGAGGTATGGGGTTATCGTTCTTGTCTACGAGCCAACCAATCACGAGCCAGCATACTTTGGCGGCAAAGCCAAAGAGGCAAATTCTTTCTCCCTCTTTCTGATCGAACAGCACCGGAGTCAGACGTCAAAAAAGACCTCTCTCATATCTTCCTGAACGACCAGAGTAGCTGTAGCAAGGACTTCGATAATTCCCCTACCTCAGGATTTCAGCTAATGGTTTATTATATGTATAACATTCTGCAGGCAAATCAAAGTTTGCATCAATCTTCCAATAATACACGTCTATTCCCATCTAAGTTGTGTTCGTTTTATCTTTTGACTTGTCTGTCACCATCGTTGTAAATCTTCATATTTGAAAATTGACACATTTTTCCAGCTCTGTTCATAGAGCAGAATGGAAGCAATTAGTCTCCAAATTTCCCTCAGTTGTACACTTCACCATGGAAGATCTGTTTTATTTTGGTGACTATTTGATGAGTATATACTGGCAGAAAGTATTGCAAGGAGAAAATGTTATGTTTTTGGGTGTAAAGTGCGGAGTTCGATATATGTAAGTAAAGTCGTCAGGGTGGCCTAAAGTTGGTATTAGCCAAATCAGCGAGGGAGTCTATCCCCTTTTCACTAGCGTTAGACCAAGGAGATTGTTTGCATCTGAGTGGAGCGCCACACCTTACATCAGCTCCTACTTACCCACACAGATCTCTGTTGCTACTTAAAACGCTGAGTTGGCGAGGGCCAGTATCGAACTAGGAACCTCGTGGTTTCTAGCCGAACGCTCTACCGACTGACGCTAACCTGAGCAGCCCCTTAAACCTCTTTCATCTTTTGATGTGAAGATGCAATTGAAAACAAAGTCCTGTAACAAGAATCAAACAAAAACCTTTTTCATCGTAGAATCTTAAGGAATTCAATAATGGAATTTATATTACCCCTGGGGTCAATAGGGATCAATTGTGGGATGAGAAAATAGAGAATAAATAGTTCCATTAAATTTGCAAATTTAATGAATTTCCATATCGATACATAAGAAAAAGTTTAAAAAACAGAAAGAAAAAGAAAAACAAAGATATAAGAAAAAAAATCAATATGAATAAAAAATAAAATAGAACAATCATTTCTTAATTAAATGCTGAAGTTTTAAGAAAATACCAGTTAATAAGATAGTTCCCCTTAAAAAAATAGATAAATATTTGGGGGTCTGTGACCAGCCCACTCCTTACATCTTTTCCACCCAGGCTGAAAGTATTGATGGTAGGATAGTAGTTATAATATAACAGTGATATATCTCATAATGAACACTTACACTTAGGGTGATCTGAAAGGGATTTTAGTCTATAAAGAGAAACATATATATTTACCAACCCCTCTGCACGAGCAGGATGTGACACAAGGTCAATTTCTTAAGCAGAGTTCAACAGGTTTGAATTCAGAGTTTTCCTTCTCCTAGACCGGTTGCCTAACCAAGGTTAAAGAGCCCAGTCTGCCCTACTATTTACCCATAGCTGGAGGGAGAGTAGGATTCCAACCTTTCCCAAGCGTATTAGCGCTAAGTGTAATGCAATTAGCATGTCCAGGATTTGAACTCGGGCGACGAGTCCATTTCCCATGACTTTAACCATAGACCATGCGCTTCCTACCTTCACATATAACTGTGATATATCTCATAATGAACACTTGCTATTATTGAAAGAAAATTAAGGGTGACTTGAAAGGGATTTTAGTCTATTAAGAACCATATAAGAATCTGATTATTTCTGCATGTTAAAACTAATCTAGATGATCCGACAAAAATACAACTTTTTCAGTGTCAAATTGCAAATACTTTTTTTTCAGATAGGTAATTCTGATCTGAAATGGAATCTTTTATAAAAGAAAAACTCTTCATTATATCTAAGCGAGAAATTGGGGTTGGGAAAATTGCTTGATTATTTTCTGTTTAATATAGATTTATTCTTTTTTGTAATTTACTAATTTGAGAGAAAAATATAGGGCGACAAAAAAACCAACCCGGACAATAAATGTGATATTTAGATCTTGATCTCAGCTTCAGATTAAACCACTCCAATATCTATTGTTACCAATCCGTGACAATCATTTCCGATGCGAAAAATAGCATATTGCCTCCTGGAGAGCAAGAAGAAACCATTACAGCTAGCATTACTTTCATAA
>JALAJA010000678.1:0-29901 GCA_023376005.1 Doryteuthis pealeii | reverse complement strand
AGATTTTTTGTTTAATATGGCATATCAAATCTTCTTTGGTTTTTAATGCCAAAGTCATCCGCGCATAGAAGCAGTATTTAACCTTACTGGGAGAGAGGTGGTTTTCAATCTTTTTCCCAAGGGTATTAGTCCGAAGTGAACGCTAAGCGTGACTAGAATTGTCATAATCATTGATTTTACAAGCATCAAGGGATCGTTGGGAAGACTTGACTCACTGGGAGAAATTTGATTAAGAAAAGCTTCAAAACTACACTCTATCATTTTTCCATAGAGCTATAGAGCAAAAGAATAGGAGAGCATTGCAAAGAATCTTGTATGAAGAGGCAAAAACACTGATAATGGCGTATCAAAGAAATATACGATAGAAAAGGGGTAGAAGAAGAAACCAAAAAGTTGCAAAAACAAAATACGGACAAAGAGAAAAAGAAAAGTAGAAAGAACTAATTAAGCAGTAGAATAGATTTACGGACGGGGAAAGAGTGAGAGGTGCTTGCAGGGAAGGAACGTGGGAAAAAGTGCACTTGGTTAGGCAAGAATGGATGAGCGGGTAAGGGTGGTCGCGGTTCGAGTGATTCTTCCGATAGCAGAGTGAACATATAATTGTTTCTGATTGTTGTTCTTGCTGCAAGTTATTGACTAGAGTTTAGTGTCGGTCGAGCAATATACGGCTGCAGCTTTTTTAAAGGCAGTGCGTTGAGTAAAATGATAGGCAAACCGTTCATTAAGTTTTTTTAAAAGAGCAGTGATCAGAGGGATAGATAGATAGATAGATAGATGATAGATAGAGCGAAACGCAATTTTCAATTTGATTGAGCGTCGTTTTAAGATAGCAAATTTGTATGTGTTGTGGGTTTATAGGAATATTTTTTTCTTCGCTTTTTCATTTTCTTTATATTAGTCTATTTGAAGATTACTCCGGCTCGAGGACAACACTGTGTTAACCCTATGAAAAAATCTCGTTAATTATTCAAAACGTGTAAGGCATGTGGCAACAAGCAATAAGAACAATTAAATATTATGTCTTGTGGACATTTGCTTTTTTGGAAAAGAATTGCCCAAAACATAGTGATCTTTTAATATTTTAGATTATAGATACATACATACATACATACAACGCACACAACACAACACAAAAACACACACACACACAACACAACATATATATATATATATATATAATATATATATATTATCATCATGTCACGTTAATGCACGGATATCCCTGAATCTCTCGCCATACCTATCATTCATTGCTCTCGGAGGTCTGTGCAGCACTCAGGGTCAGCGCAGATGTCCATAGGAGAACGTCACTTATGAGTTCGTACTTGGTTATCCAGCATTGTTGAGCATATATATATATATATATATATATATATATATATATATATATATATATATGATAATATGATCATCATCATAATCATCATAATGATGACTGGCACATTCTGACAGTTGATGACCATCTTAACCACCAACACAAACACTCTGATTAACAACTAATCTAATTTGAGAAAAGATGCGTTAGATAAATAAGGTAGTAAGACATCTGTACATCGTTAGATTACAGCGATATACGATTGTACGACACTTATAAAACACCATTGTGTATACAGAGCTACATCCCAAGTGACAAGCATGCTAAGATAACACTGGGGAACAATTTTGGGCATAATTTTGTTGATTTGATTTTTTATTTGATTTAGACTAATATTGGCATGCTGATTTCAAAACTGCAGTCAAGATTTTCTCTACAGCTTACTCCAAAATAAAGACAATTGTTTTGTTTGTCTGTATTTAATAGAACTGTTCAACTGATTTTGTTGATTGTTTTATTGAAAAGTAAGGGAATTATTCGAATCTGCTGATTAGGTTGATTCCCAATCAAAGAACAAACATCAGCACATTTGTAAACCTAGTCTATTTTGCATATACTAAATGAAAACTTGTCGATTAAGACAAGTATTGGGTCCTCACCAGATGTGCAAGCAGAGTGTTAAGAGTTTATGGATGTTGATCAAGGGAACACATGATAAGTTTGGCATTTGGTATACCTATGATTTGGTGAGAGCCAAAATATCATTGCACAGACTGTTACTTTTTTTTAATGAAAACTTCAACATATAACAAGAAAACAAAATGTAAATTGAATATTCTAGTCTACCTCAGCTATATGTGCAGAGCTCATTCTGCTGAAATCCCGTGTTGGGTAGTAGAGCTTGAGAGAAGCATTGGGTGGAGAGGAATTGACCTCCAAGATCTAACTTCAAACCTGTTGATCTAACATTCTACACGGGCCATTTGTTGACATAAAGAAAATTATTTTCGCACCTTGCACATGAAAACTAGGTCTCTTGAAGCAATTCATTAAAGCATTGCAATTGAAGGCAAGTGTTTCAAGTACCTATTTTGGCATTTCCCAGCCTGTCAATTGAAAAAATCAAGGCAGGTGTGTTTTTTGATGGTCTACATATTCTGGAAGTTATCAAAGATAAACATTTCATTGGGATAATGTCAGAACTTGAAAAGAATGCTTGGTTCTTGACAAGTTCTTTACCTTGTCAAGAACTTTCTTGGAAATGCATGAGCAATGAATTACACAGAATTGTATTGCCAAAAATGCTTGATTGCACATAAAGCATCAAGTTCCAATTTTCAGCATAGCCATCTTGCTAACTTTGGAAAACCTGGATGTGGTCACTATGAGCACAGGTGAATGATTCCACAAGATTGGAAATTCATGGAAGAATGGTAATTAAAGTATATGGGATGTAAATATGATGGCTAACTATGGAGAATAAAGGGATATAGTCCACATATTGAACACACTAGAAAAAAACTGTGTAAATGTTTATCATAACTAATTGCACACAATTTAACTTACAGCAACAATATCATTTGTAGGAACAAGATGAATTTGAAAACATTACAGTCAAGCATTTTTTTTAAATTATTCCATTGTAAATTTTAAAAACATTCTATAAAATAAGCTAAAATCTGTCACATTCAGTATTTTAAGGCCTTTGAGAAACAAGAGATGATACTTGCTGCTTAAAAAGTTGATGTAATAGAGAAAAATGGGGTAATTTTTGGATTCAAGCCCAAAAGTTTGTCAAAAACAAATGTCAGATCCAGCTCAACAAAATTTGTGATACGCAGTGTGAAATTTTTTATTTCCGCATTATATATACATTTTAAAACTTCCATAAATAAGCAAACATTTCTTAGAAGCTGTATTTAACGTTTTTGAGAAAAGTCGAGGGTATCCATCGCTCAAAAAGTTGACGTGATATAGAAAAACTGAAGTTATTTTTGAATTCAGTGGTAAGAAAATAGTCCAAAAAAAAAGTGTCAGATCCAATACAACAAACAATTGTGTTCCCAGTGTAATTGTAGGTTATATTTAAGAATAAATTATCTTAGAATTTTACCGCTAAAAGAGATCAGATGCAAGTCAGCAGAGGTTAGATGCTGGAGCTTCCTTCTAAAGTTTTGATTTTGAGTTTTCTCCTAGCAGGGTTGCCTTTATCACGGCCTATCATTAGACTTGATCCTGTTCTACTCACATCCACACACACACATCCACACGCGCACACACACACACACACACACAACACACATATATATATATGTGTGTGTGTGGTGTTTGTGTGTGTTTGGGGGTAAATGAGGAAATCAACCCGACGGTGTGTGTAAAAAAGGTAGAAAAACACAAAGTGTTCAAAAGATGAATACTCATTCTTGCTGGCTAAAACCGAAACGTCGACATTATCATCAAGAATAAATATTCATATCCTGATTTTCTATTTTTTACACCCATCCACCCCATATATATATATATATATATATATATATATATATTATATATATATATATATATATTGTATTTGTAGTGTAATGTTTAAAAGAAAAATAATTAGCTAATACTAAAAAACCTGTTTTTAAGAAAATATTTCCTAATACTTTGTGAAGAATGATATTTATCTAAAACTTTTGACAGCAGAAACTATTTTCTGTTGAAACAGAACTTTAAGGACACTGAATTATCTTTACAAACGATGTGAAAACTGTTTCAAAATATGTTTCTTAAATGATCTCTGTCATGTGTCAAAAATCTCTCTTAGTTGTACTTTTGTTTCATAAACAAGAAGTTGGTGACTGTTTTAAAAATAGTTTTTGTTTGTCGTTTATAAAAATACAAAACACGTTTAGGATTATTTTCGCCGTTCATATATCTTCAGCAGTGACGAAATGTCTATGAATGCAATCGTTTGTCAAAGTTTGTGTAGGATTTGATCTTGATCTAATTGTCTATAGTGCACTGCACACGCTTAATTGATTTAAGATTTTTAATAATATTTTACTCGTCGCTTATTTACGACTCAATAGGAAGAAGACATGCATGATCGCACACACATGCAACGCAGCAGAGTCTCTTTTTGCAGTCGTCTCAAGCAACATAAACACACAGATACACATTAATGTAGTAGTAAACTACATTTGAGGATAGGTAAGAGAAAGAGAGAGATAATAAGATAAACAAATCTGTGTGATTGTTGGTACTGACCCAACAGAGCGAAGGCGATGCGAGACAAATGTCTAGACCATAAATAAAACAACACAACTCTACTTATCACTCCACTGGTTAAGATATAGCACTGAGACGCCTAACATGTATTTTGATCACTATCACAACTCGTCACAATTGAGTAAGATGACGACAACACACCAAAGCTTGTTGATTTCTTGCTAATTCATTTCAAACAAAACTGAGTGACAATTCATTTAAAAACATTAAAACGCCGAATTACAATTATTTTCCTCCCTCAATCTTAATTACAATAACATTTATCTATTAGTAAAATATTTGTTTGATATCATAGAAATATATATATATATATATATATTATATATATATATATATATATATATATATATATATGCGTGTGTGTGGTGTGTGTGTGTGTGTTATTGTTGATATATATATATATATATTATATATATATATATATATATATATATTATATATATATATAAGTGTGTGTGTGTGTGTGTGTGTGTGTGTATATAATTTGTTATAGAGTAAATACATTCAAGGTGCGATTGTTATCATTGGTTTCAAAGCAGCTTGTTTACACCCGTAATCGAGCACTTTATTTTCAATTCTTCAATACTAAACACCAACACCACACACACACACACACCACACACACACGCACACACACACACACACACACATATATATATTATATATATATATATATATATATATTGTCAAGGTTGCTTGCAAAATGTAATTTTTTATCATGAACTACGAACAGATGTTAGTGGAATATGAAATGTAGTCCAATGTATATATTTTTAATTTCTGTACTAATGATATTTCTAAATCAGAGTAATAATAATAAATATAAAAACTTAAAACAGTCTACTTTTGCAGTTCTGAGTCAAAAAGTATATAAGAACTGAATCACTACGCAACAACTTTAAATCTATATAATATCAATTAATGCTGTCCTTTAATATTTTTACCTTATAAATGAATTAACGTATTAAGTTATGTTTTCCTTAGAGATTCATTTCTATTAAAATATTAATCTAAATTCAGAAATTAAAAATCTTTTCAAAATCTTTTCAATATCATGTTTTAAACAGCCACACACACACACACACTCAATTGGACTTCATTTCATATTCTACTAACATCTGTCCGGTGGACAACTGTAAGATTTACGCCCCTAAATTCCCAGTCTATGCAGGATCAGAATATTTTCTCTCATTTCTTAAAAATTGGAATCAATTATAAAGTTTCATGTATTTGTTGTGGGTGCCAACAGTGGGGGTAGTAGTTAAGAAATTAGTCTTCGTAGATCATTTCCTATCGTAGTGAATTCGACCGGTGATGATCTGTCCAAATTAGTTGCGTTGTGGTAAACAAACCAAGGATAGCAAAAATTAAAAAATAAGATAAAAGAAATGTGCGTAAAAAACTGTTTGTGGGCATAATATTTAGCGTCGATCTATATGTGTATTTATTAAAGATATTTTGAAAAGATATTTGTCATGTAAATAGCATGGTTAAAATCTTTTCAAAATCATGTTTTAAACAGCCACTCACACACGCACACGCACATGCACACGCGCACACACAGACACACACACGCACACACACACACACACACACACACACACACATATATATATATATATATATAATACAAATATATATAATCCAAAATATGATATATATATATATATATATATATATATATATATATATATATATATATATATATGCGTGTTGTTGTATGTGTATATTATATATAATGCACGCACACATTACACATAAGGAATATGTAAACAAGTATTCACGTTCACTTACATATGCTATTGTTTAAGTAAATCGAAGGGAAATGAACTTTTAATGAAATGAAAATGATTATTTTATTTATATTTGAATATTCAATTGTGTTTTAATCTGTGTTTACTCCAGGGTGTGTGTGTGTGAGGGGGGGGCGTATGTGTGTTATGTTCATTTGTGAAAATGACTTATTGACGTATTTTATGAGAAAGTAACGAATAAGTTGATCTGTGTAGGAAAAGCAAACATTTACGTTCTTTTTTCTTTCTACAACTAACTCGTTTTTGCCAAATTGGCGGTGGCAAAAGTAAAGTGAGTGCAAACTTAACACCCAGTAGAAATGAACGGGTATTTCATTCCTTGTGACAAGGATAAAATTCTTCTGCTCCCCCACCACCACCGTGGCTGAATGAGATTATGAAACTCACCCCTCTCTTTCTCTCTTTCTTCTCTTTCGTTTTCTCTTCGCCCCTCTCACTTCCTCTCACTTCGACACAAGCACCCCTTTCACATGTACAAACCCGCGCACGCGCACTCGAAGTAGGGACTGAAGCCGAGGTTAGGTTTGGGTATGAGGTGCATGATAAAATAATACACCTATACATGACACTCGTGAAAGAGGAAAAGAATGCGGGTTTTGGTGACCGAGGGTGGGTGAGTGAAGGATAAGGTTCCCAAGTGTATATATAACCATGTGAGGTAAAGGTTTTATGGACAAGTTCCGCCTGCCAGGTTGGGTTTTAAATTCAAGTGTTACTAGCTCAATGTCATTGTTCTTATGGCTGGATGCATTTGGAAGAAGAACTTGGGATGTTTGAAGGTTTCTTTGTTAAAAATACAATAACAACAACAAGCCAAGGCATATGTCGACTGGCTCACTGACCGACAAGTGGATCGTCCAAATTTTCACCAGAGGAAATGGTTGCAGATAAAATAAAACAAAATGTGACATTAGACATTTATTTAATGTAAAAATATGGCATGATATTTCCAATCTCTTTTAATTCTAATTACAGAGAAAAAAGAAACAGAACTTTATAAGCTTTAATCGATTTTGCTTCGGATGATTGTACATAAACAAAAGAATTTTAATATCAAATATTGAATATTTAAATATGTTAAACATTTGAATAATATTCTTATGCCTTTTAGAATATGGATATTGAATGAATAGTATTAGACCTGACTTATTTCTAAAGAAGTTATATTTCTCATTAATACAAGAGGACAGCGTTCAAGCCTAGATACAAGCAAGGTTTTGAATAAAGTAAACCAAACCTTTCAAGTTAAAAAGAGTGTGAAAGTATAATTTTCTCACTTTTTTTTTTTTTTCGTTTAAGTAAATAATGAAGATTTATTTCCCACATGACTATTTTCAATTTAAAATGATATCATAATATTGAACTAAATATATGTTTACAATAATAGTTCCCTTAAAAATTAAGGGATTATTTACATATGTAATAGAACTTCTGATTAGAATCAGAGTGTATTATGAATAGTTCTTTGTTGGATCAAAGTTCTGCTTCCCAGCATTTCAGTAGAGAATTAGAATGTAGAATATTTAATCATGTAAATTCCACAATTATTTTTAAAGTTACGGCATAAAACAAGATAATAAGAAAAAAAATTATAACTGATAATAATAGTAAATTTGTGAAATTAGTATTATTTTTCATATGTATAGCACAACTTCAATCTGATAAAATTTAGACAAAGATTAATGATGATACAAACATATTAGCTATTTTACTGTAATAACGGAATTTTTCATGACTTTGTGTGACAACACACACACCACACACACACACACACCACACACACACACACACACACAGAGTCTGGTCGGGGCCCGGATAATTCTGCTTATATATATATATATATATATATATATATATATATATATATATATATATATATATATATATATATATGTGTGTGTGTGTGCGTATATAATATATATATATATATATATATATATATATATATATAAGCAAAATTACCCGGGCCCCGACCAGACTAAAACAATTTTAGGAACCCAGGGAGTGAAAGTAAAAGGGAGAAGACAGGAATAAGAGAAGAGATAAGATAAAATAATCTTCCCAATTCCTTGTCAAATTAAAAAAATAATTGCTGTATTACAGTGCTCGTTTATTTTTAGGAATTTCTTGCAGTTTATTTATGAAATATTATTTTTTTAAATGTAACCCCTAAACTGTGAGTTTTTTAAACGTATTATATTCTTTTGAATACTTTTTGTATATATAGTGATAAGAAATATTTTCGTTTGATTTATTTTTTACCCCTAAACTGTGAAAATAAAAGAAACTTAGAATTAAACATGAGTCCTTATTCATTAGTGAAACATTTCAAGAAGTAATTAAAAATTAAAATTATTAGTTTCTTCTATGAATAGTTTATTTCTTTTTGAAAAATAGTTTTGTGATTACACTGATAAAAATCACACACCATATATATATTACTCCTTAAAGCAATAGTTATTATTATATGAATTTGATTGAGTTTTGAATTGTTTCGAAATAATTTTCAACCGCATTTTACATAGAAAATACTTTTATTATTGAAGTTTCTTTCTTGTGGGAACAATTTTTGATTATTCAGAAATTTGAATTTCTTAAAATATGAATCTTTACTAACAAAATTAACTTTAATTTTTTTTTCTTTTTCTTTTATGTTGAGGAGCAACACTATTCAATTACTTAATACATCTAATAAGAAATGAAAGCTTTCAACTTAAAAAAATCCTTGATGACATTCAAAACCCACAGAGAATTCGTTAGATATTTCGTTTTTTAGCTCTTAATGACATCCATCATAATTTCGCACGGAAAAATCTGCACAAAATTTCTGTTTCATCATAATTGTCTTGTTCATTAATTTTCTTTTAGGATACTTGCGTATATTCCATCAGTCCCAGTGGTCGGTTTTTAAACCAAAAGGCCAACTTTCAAATGCTAAATTCATAAGGTAGTAAAACTTTCCCTATTTTGAAAGACTGGAACAATACACTCTTTGCACCACAATCTTTCTATTTAGCGTTGTGTAAGATGAGTTAATATCAATAGCACTTTTCCTCGGTATTTTTTCTAAATTTTCAAAGTTGAATAAAAAAAAATGCATAATTTAACGTTTTTAGTTAAATATGGCACAATATTATGGTAGTTATGGCAGAACCCTAGTGGGTATAAAACGCAGCATTCATACAAAAAGTATAATATCAGCGAATATTAACAATGACACCGGGAAGCGCAAATTGGTCCATCGGTTACTGGCATAGACATTATTAGCTTAATTTACATTATAGCTAAGTCAGCATAATTCTATTCACACTAATGCTATTGGAAAAGCATACATCCATCGTCAGATATTAATCTGCCATTCTCTCGTCAGAAAGGTTTGATTACTGGCATGTCTCAGAGAAGGGACTCTTCTCTTTATAGTATGATCTCATTGCTACCTGTGATATGTTGGAAAAGAGGTGAATATCAACAATAATCCCTCTGTCATAAGATATGCTATGAAGGATCTAGCATAACACATCGACGATCTTCTAGATCACGAGATCATGAATATAAAAGTCAACTGTATGTATAAACATAAGATTGTTTTTGCATCTTCCTTGTTTATAACTTAGGACTTTCTACTTAATTAAATCGTGTCAGAATTAAACTCTTTCCCTTTTCAAAGAAATGCTTCAGAATGGAATGTTAATGGCTCTTTTTGAAACTAGGCATCTGGTGCCTCTTGACCATTTCTCAAAACGTGCTAAGCAATAGATTATGCCAGAAGACTCTAAATTTCGGAATTTCAACTTCATGCCTATTTTCTTTGATGCAGTCTTACTGCTTCTTTTAGAGTCAACGTTGAATCAATTTCCAAGGATTTTAATGCTGAAAAAATCGCACCGTGTCAAAATACGTGTTTGTTTTCTTGTTTATTGAAAGCAACAGACATTCAAGCTGAGCTTTGATCCTAATTTTTTTGAACAGTTTTAATATTGTCAGTCGTTTTTGAAGTCACGGACAATAAAAAGAGACACGCGAAAATCTTTGTTATTTCGACTCAGTCTTTTTTATCAAGAAATGTCATAAACTCAGTTACAAAAAACAATTCAATTTAGGAATTATTAGCCAATGTTTCTTTTAAGAATAATGATATTTAATGAGTGTTAAGGGAAGTGGATAATGACTAAGGGTGCGTAGGCATCAGCTATTGGTAGAGGTCAGATGTGCCAAGGTTTTACCAAAAGAGAAACCTCGTTTCAGGTTCATTACTGCAGAACAAAGTTATCTTTAATTGCTAACCAGAGAAAACGCCTTCATTTAATCGTTCAATTTAGAATTTGTCAATTTCAAGTCGAATCAATTCAAGTCGAATATTTCTTTATTGATTGAAATTTATATTTTCTAATTTTCATAACGAAACTTCAATGTTTAAAATTCTTATTTATGGTTGCTGAATAGAAGGTTGATAAAAATTTTAAAGCAACTTATCGTTTTTTTTTTACATTTCTTTCTGGTGGAGATTTTTATATTAAAAATTCAAACGGTTATTTGATGATATTTATTATTAGATTAAGACAAAACTAGAATCTTTGAGTATTTCAGGCTTCTGCAGACAACCATACAAATAGGAAAATGTGAGAGAGATTTATACTTGGTAATTATTGTGTATTTACAAGTAACATATGTACTAGCATAGGAGTAGTAAGATCATACTGCACTAATTTTATAAGGGGTAAAGGCGGACGTTGCATTTAAAAGTTCAGTATTCAAACTTCTTTCACTTATCAGAACTTGAACCCTGGCCATCGTTCCATCGGCAAATTATCCGTTAAACAGGTACACACTATTTTCTTTTTCTGATTCTGTCTTTCTTACTTTCTCTCGTACACACACACACACACACAACACACACACACACACATCTATTAATATATATGCAGACTTACACGAGTATAAAAGATTCACAAGAACGCTATTACTCAATTAATTTGTCAACCTGCTATTCTTTGTCGCAGCGTACGTCTAATTCATACTTATGTTATTTACTAAACTTTTCTTAGACTGGTACACACCGCCTTATGAATGCTTACAGTAATTCAACATATCTCAATATTATACATTATTTATAACAGTCAAATGTAATCTTAATTTATTTCAAAATAGAAGAGATGATAAAACTGTTATTTTTTATTATTTGTTTTTACATAATTAGTAAGCAGTAATTTTCCTCGGAGGTCAAGTGAGAACAAGTACCTTAATATTTCAGCAATCCCTTAGTATTTAATATTAAATTATTATTATTATTATTATTATTATTATTTGCTCCTTTTGAGTTTTCACATCAGCATTAGCTGATGGTCTTTCACTGGAGTCTGAGTGACAGCAAGTCTCTCAGGTCTCCAGGACTTCTTTTCTTCTTCTTCTTCTTCTTTTATTATTATTATTATTATTATTATTATTATTATTATTATTATTTGCTCCTTTTGAGTTTTCACATCAGCATTAGCTGATGGTATGGTATTTTCACACTGGAGTTCTGAGTGCAGCAAGTCTCTCAGCGTTCCAGGACTTCTTCTCTTCTTCTTCTCTTCTTTCTTTATTATTAATATTATTATATTATTATTATTAATTATTATTTGCTCCTTTTTGACGTTTCAATCAGCATTAGCTATGGTATTCACTGAGTCGTGAGTGACAGCATACTCTCCTCAGTCTCAGGACTCATTATATTATTATTATTTATTATTCATTATTATTATTATTATTATTAATCTTGTAATCTGTACATTTCAATTCTTCCATTGTTATCGATTCCTTTAAAAGCATCTGCAGTGTTTCTGCGAAACAAATAAGTGCTCTTATGGATATGGTACTACTATTATGTCCTCTTTTTACCGGTGGCGGGCCTAGTGTACAGACCTGATTAGAGCCAGGAATTTAGTAGTGTTCTCTCTCTCTCGTTCTCGCTGCCTCCCCTCCTCCCTGGTAGAAGCCACTAGACGAGCACGTTAATAAAGGCTGGGAGTTGTGACGACATGTTTCTCGGGTTATGATTTTTTTTATCGAGTTTTAGTACCAAGAAGAAAAAAAGGACTACGGTGCATGTATCGTTTTAGTACCGTGAGTATCACAACGTAACATATATCGTTTTGGTGCCCGTTGACCTCGGAGTTCAAACACGGACTCATAAGGAACCAATTTACCACGACGCAACGAGGGGATACGAAAAAAGAAAAGACATCGGCCGTAATTGTAACAGAAACTAACGTAAACGAAAGAAAGAGCGAGTCAAACAAACAAAGAAAAAGGACCCACGTGTGACGAAAAAAAAGGGAGTGACCTGTTGAGAAACGAGAGAGAAAGAAAAAAAAAAAAAACAGAAGTAAAGAAAAAAGAAAGAACAACAACAGCGAGCATTTGAAGAGAAAAAAGGGCTTAAAAAGAAAAAAAAAAAAAAACAAAAAAAAAGACCCACCTTGAAAAAAAGAAAAAGGGAGCAACCTTTAAAATCTTATTAAAGGAGATGAACGACAACAACGAGTCAACAGACAATTGAGAACTTAAAAAAAAAAAAAAAAAAAAGACCACGTGTGAAGAAACAAAAAGAATTTAAAAGAAGGACCCACGTGTGAAGAAAAAAAAAATTAAAAGAAAAAAAAAGACGAGAAAAAACAAGCAGCGAACAATTAAAGAAGAAGAAAAGGACTTATAAAAGAAGGAGAAACCACGTGGAGAAAAAATATACGTCCACGTGTGAATTTAAAAAAAAAAAAAGAAAAGACGGAATTAATGAACTTTACAAGAAAAAAGAACTTTAAAAAAAAAAAAGGAAAATATACGTAGAAGTGACAAGGTAGGTGATAATTTTTTTTTTCTCTTGTTCTACAGTTGTGTATTTTTTTTCTCTCACTAGTTATTGATATCATTAGTATAAGTCTTCTATTATCTGGTGACTGAAATTGTTTATGCGAAATGGAGTCTCAGACTATTAAAGAGTTTTTGCAGAATCTCACCGCAGGCTTGGTTGATGCATTAAATTCTGTAACGAGTGCTTAAAAAGCGTTGAAAAGGGTTGGATAGGGCCTATCAAAGACTCTTTTAGAGGATAGATTAAGAACAAGTAACAATAGGAAAAATTTTAACAAGCAGAGTAGAAACGTACCTACAGTGAGGAATTGCAATGTGCATCCTCAGATAGGTATAGAGACCAGACTGGACGTTGTTGGGGGTGTAATAGCAAGTATCACCTCATTAGAAATTGTCCCGTAAAAATTAATAAAAAGTGGATGGCACTACCCCTAAAAGCACATCCAAACAATTAAAAATAGAGACAAGCATGGGATAGCCCTCAAAAATCAGCACCACGCTTTGTCTAATATGAATGGCAAAACTAAGGAGGGCACACAAGTCCATTCTACGTCCTCGGAACATATCTCAGAAAATAAAGATAAATACACAGCTATTAAGAGAGAAAACTCCGATAAGGATACTAATACTTCACATAGTGATGTGGATACCGAGGGTACAAATCACACGGGTGAAGGTGATAGGAACAATGAACAACTATGTCCAATAGAAAAAAGAAAGAAGAAAATTGAACAGACAGGTGGACGTTAATAATAATAAAAATAATTTTGGAGTAATGGCTAAAATGGAAAGCCACAAAATAACTCCAACAGTGAATAGCATCACAAAAGATTCCCCTAAAACAGTAAGGGCTAAGGTAAATACCACACCGTCAGATAGTGACTACAGAGAAATAAAAGAATATGTTCCCCTAATGGAAAGGAAAATAGCTATGCTTAGAGTTGCAATGAAGAAAGTATTGAGAACGCTGGGAGTACAAAAGATTATGGTAGTAGCAGCGAGCTCACCCGGGGTCAACCAGTACTGCCCACAAGGAAACATGATACCACCAAACAGCGACTATGAAGATAGCTTTAAAGGCCTGTGGTTCAAGTGTTTTCACACAGCAGATACCTTCCAGAAAAACCTAGTTTTGGCGCTCGGAAATAAATTAGAGATAGATGAATGAAAAAAAAAAAAAAGAAAAGGATGAGAAAAATGAGTAAATGAAAATATGAATTACACGGAATATGAGATGGAATAATGACGAAAAAAAAAAAGATAAATAAATGAAAACTGAAAGGGATTAAAATGAATAGATACAAAAAAGGGAATAATAGAGAAAAGAATTATTGACCAGCTGAAGAAGGCGACGATAACGCCGTTGCTTGAAAAAAAAGCTATAAATCAGTATAGGTCTGCAATTGATAAGAATGAAAAATAAATGAGTAATTTTTTTTAAAAATTCAAATTGGGAGAGTATTTCCAAAAAAAAAAAAAAAAAAAAGAAAGAAGAAGAAAAATGAACAAATAAGTAGGTAAGGTCAGAGCACAATTGTGGAACAAAGAGGAGAATATCACCTGCTTAATGATTTTGTAAATGTTCTTTTTACTTTATATATGTATGTGTTTTTTGTATTATTGTAAAATTGAATGCTCGTGTGGCTCTATCGGAGAGAGGAAGGTCTATATCGGATAGAAGGAAAAAAAAATCTAATGAATAATTACGCATATTCTTGAAAAAAAGAGATACTTTTGAAAATTTTTACGGGTAAAAATTTTAGAATGATGGTAAGGGAGGAATTGTAGCAATATGACCTTGTGAGCTAGAACTGCTAATGGAAGGAGGAGGAATAAATAAGGCTTAAAAAATAGTGATGACCCAAAAGAGGAGAGCGATGGTTTTGACCGTAGCGTGACCCCGAACGAAGAATTGAGGGGCAAGCGGAAGTCGGGTGTTGACCGGAAGTCGGGTGTTGACCGGAAGTCACGTGGTGACGTGGGGGAAGGAAGAAAGGGTTCGTCCTCTTTTTGCCGGTGGCGGGTAGTGTACAGACCTGATTAGAGCCCAGGAATTTAGTAGTGTTCTCTCTCTCTCGTTCTCTCTGCCTCCCTCCTCCCTGGTAGAAGCCACTAGACGAGCACGTTAATAAAGGCTGGGGTTGTGACGACATGTTTCTCGTGTTATGATTTTTTATCGGAGTTTTAGTACCAAGAAAGAAAAAGGACTACGGTGCATGTATCGTTTTAGTACCGTGAGTATTACAACGTACACACACACACCACCAATTACGAATTTAAATGGTTATTTTTAAATGATGATTTATATAGATGCATTTTTATTTCGATTACTGTTCTTCTGATATAACATATTCATGGCTTAAGGACGCTACAACAAACAAAAAATAAAATATAATAATAATAATAATACTAATTTTAAATATTATATTATTATTATTATTATTACATTTATCGACTACCACCACTTTTACAAATGGGAAATTGAGAAAAAAGTTCCTGCTCTTTCCTTCCCCATATTATATATTAATTATATTATATGAATGTATTACAATGTGTATACGATACACGAAACACACGTACGACCATATTGATAGTGCTGTATATTTTTGTTATTCTCGTATATCATTAGTTTGTAGGTTGTGTTGGTATCTTGTGTAGAATATTTGTGTATTTTATGTAATTTTGTATATTTATTGTTATGCATGTTAGATTGTTATATGTCTCTGTTATAATTAAAAATAATAATATTTTATTAAAGTTACGATGTGAAGAACAAGAGGAAGTTGCATATATCCTAGTGTTACGTTGTAATAACTACGATACATGCACCGTAGTCCTTTTTCTTTCTTGGTACTAAAATCCGATAAAAAATCATAACACGAGAAACATGTCGTCACAACTCCCAGCCTTTATTAACGTGCTCGTCTAGTGGCTTCTACCAGGGAGGAGGGAGGCAGAGAGAACGAGAGAGAGAGAACACTACTAAATTCCTGGGCTCTAATCAGGTCTGTCACTACGCCGCACGGCAAAAAGAGGACGAACCTTTCTTCCTTCCCCCACGTCACCACGTGACTTCCGGTCAACACCCGACTTCGGTCAACACCGACTTCCGCTTGCCCCTCAATTCTTCGTTCGGGGTCACGCTACGGTCAAAACCATCGCTCTCCTCTTTTGGGTCATCACTATTTTTTAAGCCTTTGTTATTTATTCCTCCTCCTTCCATTAGCAGTTCTAGCTCACAAGGGTCATATTGCTACAATTCCTCCCTTACCATCATTCTAAAATTTTTACCCGTAAAAATTTTCAAAAGTATCTCTTTTTTTTTCAAGAATATGCGTAATTATTCATTAGATTTTTTTTTCCTTCTATCCGATATAGACCTTCCTCTCTCCGATAGAGCCACACGAGCATTCAATTTTACAATAATACAAAAACACATACATATATAAAGTAAAAAGAACATTTACAAAATCATTAAAGCAGGTGATATTCTCCTCTTTGTTCACAATTGTGCTCTGACCTTACCTACTTATTTGTTCATTTTTTCTTCTTCTCTTTTTTTTTTTTTTTTTTTTTTTTTTGGAAATACTCTCCCAATTTGAATTTTAAAAAAATTACTCATTTATTTTTCATTCTTATCAATTGCAGACCTATACTGATTTATAGCTTTTTTTTCAAGCAACGGCGTTATCGTCGCCTTCTTCAGCTGGTCAATAATTCTTTTCTCTATTATTCCTTTTCTTTTTGTATCTATTCATTTTAATCCCTTTCAGTTTTTCATTTATTTATCTTTTTTTTTTTTTCGTCATTATTCCATCTCATATTCCGTGTAATTCATATTTTCATTTACTCATTTTTCTCATCCTTTTTCTTTTTTTTTTTTTTTTTTCATTCATCTATCTCTAATTTATTTCCGAGCGCCAAAACTAGGTTTTTCTGGAAGGTATCTGCTGTGTGAACAACACTTGAACCACAGGCCTTTAAAGCTATCTTCATAGTCGCTGTTGGTGGGGTATCATGTTTCCTTGTGGGCAGCACTGGTTGACCCCGGGTGAGCTCGCTGCTACTACCATAATCTTTTGTACTCCAGCGTTCTCAATACTTTCTTTCATTGCAACTCTAAGCATAGCTATTTTCCTTTCCATTAGGGGAACATATTCTTTTATTTCTCTGTAGTCACTATCTGACGGTGTGGTATTTACCTTAGCCCTTACTGTTTTAGGGGAATCTTTTGTGATGCTATTCACTGTTGGAGTTATTTTGTGGCTTTCCATTTTAGCCATTACTCCAAAATTATTTTTTTATTATTAACGTCCACCTGTCTGTTCAATTTCTCTTCTTTTTCTTTTTTCTATTGGGACATAGTTGTTCATTGTTCCTATCACCTTCACCCGTGTGATTTGTACCCTCGGTATCCACATCACTATGTGAAGTATTAGTATCCTTATCGGAGTTTTCTCTCTTAATAGCTGTATATTTTATCTTTATTTTCTGAGATATGTTCAGAGGACGTAGAATGGACTTGTGTGCCTCCTTAGTTTTGCCATTCATATTAGACAAAGCGTGGTGCTGATTTTTGAGGGCTATCCCATGCTTGTCTCTATTTTTAATTTGTTCGGATGTGCTTTTAGGGGTAGGTGCCATCCACTTTTTATTAATTTTTACGGGACAATTTCTAATGAGGTGATACTTGCTATTACACCCCAACAACGTCCAGTCTGGTCTCTATTACCTATCTGAGGATGCACATTGCAATTCCTCACTGTAGGTACGTTTCTACTCTGCTTGTTAAATTTTTTCTATTGTTACTTGTTCTTAATCTATCCTCTAAAAGAGTTCTTTGATAGGCCCTATCCAACCCTTTTCAACGCTTTTTAAGGCACTCGTTACAGAATTTAATGCATCAACCAAGCCTGCGGTGAGATTCTGCAAAAACTCTTAATAGTCTGAGACTCCATTTCGCATAAACAATTTCAGTCACAGATAATAGAACTTATACTAATGATATCAATAACCAGTGAAGAGAAAAAAATACACAACTGTAGAACAAGAGAAAAAAAAAATTATCACCTACCTTGTCACTTCTACGTATATTTTTCCTTTTTTTTTTTTTTAAAGTTCTTTTTTTCTTATAAGTTCATTAATTCCGTCTTTTCTTTTTTTTTTTTAAATTCACACGTGGACGTATATTTTTTTCTCCACGTGGGTTTCTCCTTCTTTTATAAGTCCTTTTCTTCTTCTTTAATTGTTTTGCTGTTGTTTTTTCTCGTCTTTTTTTTTTAAATTTTTTTGTTTTCTTCACACGTGGGTCCTTTTTTTTAATTCTTTTTGTTTTCTTCACACGTGGGTCCTTTTTTTTTTTTTTTTTTTTTAAGTTCTCAATTGTCTGTTGACTCGTTGTTGTCGTTCATCTCCTTTAATAAGATTTTAAAAGGTTGCTCCTTTTCTTTTTTTCAAGGTGGGTCTTTTTCTTTGTTTTTTTTTTTTTTTTTTAAGCCCTTTTTTCTCTTCAAATGCTCGCTGTTGTTTTCTTTTTTTTTCTTTTACTTCTGTTTTTTTTTTTTTTTTCTTTCTCTCTCGTTTCTCAACAGGTCACTCCCTTTTTTTTTCGTCACACGTGGGTCCTTTTTCTTTGTTTGTTTGACTCGCTCTTTCTTTCGTTTACGTTAGTTTCTGTTACAATTACGGCCGATGTCTTTTCTTTTTCGTATCCCCTCGTTGCGTCGTGGTAAATTGGTTCCTTATGAGTCCGTGTTTGAACTCCGAGGTCAACGGGCACAAAACGATATATGTTACGTTGTATATCACGGTACTAAACGATACATGCACCGTAGTCCTTTTTTCTTCTTGGTACTAAAACTCCGATAAAAATCATAACACGAGAAACATGTCGTCACAACTCCAGCCTTTATTAACGTGCTCGTCTAGTGGCTTCTACCAGGGAGGAGGGGAGGCAGGAGAACGAGAGAGAGAGAACACTACTAAATTCCTGGGCTCTAATCAGGTCTGTAACTAGGACGCACCGGCAAAAAGAGGACGAACCCTTTCTTCCTTCCCCACGTCACCACGTGACTTCCGGTCAACATTCCGGTCAACACCCGACTTCCGCTTGCCCCTCAATTCTTCGTTCGGGGTCACGCTACGGTCAAAACCATCGCTCTCCTCTTTTGGGTCATCACTATTTTTTAAGCCTTTGTTATTTATTCCTCCTCCTTCCATTAGCAGTTCTAGCTCACAAGGGTCATATTTGCAACAACAGGCATTACACCAAGAGACGATAGAGAGACTATATGTATAAAGAAAATGAAGGGGAAGAGGTTTTCGCAAATATTGGGGATTGGGTAGAAGCTAGAATCAAAGACTCACAGAATACACAAAAAAGAGCAGGGCAAAGATTAATTACATGACAAATCTGCAGTTGCACACAATAGAGCAAAGCAGAAAATAACAAAACAACAAACAAAATGGAAGAAACACATATGAGATCTTCAAGCGACAAATTGGGAAATACCACGAAAAGACCTGGACATGTTTTAAAAAAGGAAACAAGTGAGAAACTGTGTCGCTCATAATTGCAGCAACAAAACAATGTCATAGGAAAATCCTAGCAGAGGTAAAATAAAAAGGTATCTTACAAGGAGACTATCCCATCGCTATTGTTAGACAATGATGTCGCTTAAAAATGCAAAGGATCTTATAGATTTACAAAGTTACAAGAAAGACAATACCCTTATGTATATGGTTGATCTTAGAATTTTACCAGGAATGAAAGAGAACTATAAACTCTAATAAAACAAACCGAATCTGGCAGCCAAGATTTGGGATTCAGTTGACATACTTGAAGACTAGTCATCACATAATTTTTTAGAAAGAAATGAGAAACAACCGAAGGATAGAATTTGCTTATCAAAAAAGCATTAGAGAACCTTGGGAAAAGGAACTACAAATAGCAGGGAATATTATAAGCGGGTATCATCAATCAGATGGACATAGAAGAAAAAAAGTAAGAAAGTGTTACCTCAGACAAGAAACTTCTTGAAACCAATCTCTTGTAGTTGAAATCGCATCACAATATTTCCAGGACTCCTAAACTGTAAAAGAGAAACGTTAAAAACTTGGTAGACCAAACAAGAACTTTATTGCTAATGCATAAATCTTTGGCTCCTGGTAAATTACATCGATAAACGATATGCGAAAGGAAAACAGAGGAAAATAATTTATCGGCATAGAAGATTGGCATTAGACAAAAGGAGGAAACCTAAGAACTAAACACCGAGTAATAAAAGATCGATTAGCAATTAAAACTGATAAACAGATGATCAGAAAATTACAAAAATGAAAAACCAAAATAGGAAGAAATCTGCACGAACACTTCAAGAGTTAAAACAAAAATGAATGCAAATGGACATTTCCAAGTGAAAAAAGAAAGAATTCCTATTAATGGCAAACAAAAGAATTAAAGAGCAATTAATCATTAAAGACAAGAACATCGCAAAATGATAAATGCCAGGGGATTCAGAATAGAAATTGGACCATCATTGTATAATAACCAATTTCAATAATTGTGTGAACGATTGCGACTTGATGACATATGTACAAAGCGAAATCAGTCTTAAGAAATAAGAAAATATACAACTATATATATATTATATTATATATATATATATAATATATCATATATATATTAATATATATCTATAAAATATAGCACAGGTCAGAGGCATAGATGTTTGTATGATAACGAGATTAAAAACATTCTCAGATAGTGTATTTTAGTAGACTGTTGATTGAAATTGAACTAAATGCTGCAAAATATTCAAAAACTTAAAAAGAGAATGACAACGATGAATATGAAGATAATAGTAAGTACCTATCACGGATAAAGAGCACTTATTATTGTTTGCGAAACACTGCAATGCTTTTAAAGGAATCGATAACAATGGAAGAATTGAAATGATACAGATTACAAGATTAATAATAATAATAATATAATAATAATAAAATAATAATAATAATAATGAGTCCTGGAGACTGAGAGAGTTGCTGTCATCAGACTCCAGTGAAATACCATCAGCTAATGCTGATGTGAAACTCAAAAAGGCAGCAAATAATAATAATAATAATAATTAGATAATATAATAATATAAGAAAGAAGAGAAGAAGAAGAAGAAGTCCTGGAGACGCTGAGAGACTTGCTGTCACTCAGACTCCAGTGAAATCCATCAGCTAATGTGATGTGAAAACTCAACAAGAGCAAATAATAATAATCAATAATAATAATCTAATAATAATATTAAAATAAATAAATAATAAGAAGAACAACCCAGAAAGAAGATGAAGAAGTAAGAAGCTCCATGGAGACGGCTGAGAGAGAACTAATGCTGATCACATCACACAGACTGCCAGTGAAAGAACATCGGCTAATGCTGATGTAAAATCAAAAGGAGCAAATAATCATAATAATAATAATATAATAATAATATTAAAATACTAAAGAGATTGCTGAAATATTAAGGTACTTGTTCTGACTTGACTCCGAGGAAAATTACTGCTTACTAATTATGTAAAAACAAATAATAAAAATCACATTTTTTGGTGTTATCATCTCTTCTATTTTGAATAAAATTAAGATTATCAGTTTGACTGTTAATAGATAAGTATAATTTGAGATATGTACTGAATTACTGTAAGCATCATAAGGCGTGTGTACAGTCTATAGAAAGTTTAGTAATAGCATAAGTATGAATTAGACGTAAGCGGCTGGGGCGAGCGAAATGAAAATAGCAGGTGAACAATTAATTGAGTAATAGGCGTTCCTTGTGAATGCTTTTTACTGCAGTGTAAGTTGCAATATATATAATAGATGTGTGTGTGTGTGTGTGTGGTGTGTGTGCTGTGTGTACAGAGAGAAAGTAAGAAGAACAGAAATCAGAAAAAGGAAATAAGATTGTGTACCTGTTTAACGATAATTTGGCCGATGGAACACGATGCCAGGGTTCAGTTCTGATAAGTGAAAGAAAGTTTGAATACTGAACTTTTAATGCGAACGTCGCCTTTCCCTTATAAAATTAGTGGGGCAGTATGTATGCTTACTACTACTATGCTAGTAATATGTTAGCTTGTAAATACAGCAAAATTACCAAGTATAAATCTCTCTCACATTTTCCTATTTGTATGGTTGTCTGCGAAGCTGAATCCTGCAAAGATTCTAGTTTGTCTAATGCTAATAATAAATATCATTCAAATAACCGTTTGAATTTTTAATATAAAAATCCTCGCACCTAGAAAGAATGTAAAAAAACGATAAGTTGCTTCAAATTTTTATCACCTTCTATTCAGCACCATAAATACGAATTTTAAACTTGAAGTTTCGTATGAAAATTGAGAAAATATAAAATTTCAATCAATAAAGAATATTCGACTTGAAATTGATTGCGCTTGAAATTGACAAATTCTAAAATTGACGCGATTAAATGAAGGCGTTTCTCTGGTTAGCATTAAAGATAACTTTGTTCTGTGGGCAGTAATGACCTGAAACGAGGTTTCTCTTTGGTAAATACGCTGGCACATCTGACCGTCTACAAGTAGCTGATGCTACGCACACGCTTAGTCATTATCCACTTCGCTTAACTACTGCATTAAATATGCATATTTCTTAAAAGAAACTATTGGCTAATAATTCTAAATTGAATGTTTTTTGTAAGCTGAGTTTATGTACTATTCTCCTGATAAAAAAGACTGAGTCGAAATAACAAAGATTTTCGCGTGTCTCTTTTTTATTTGTGGCGCGTCCGACCTGCTCAAAACGACTGACATATTAACTGTTCAAAAATTAGGATCCAAGCTTCATGCTTGAAATGTTCTGTTTGGCTTTCTAAACAAGAAACAACACGTATTTGAACACGGTGCGTATTTTTTCAGGCATTAAAATCCTTGGAAATTGAATTCAACGTTGACTCTAAAAGAAGCAGTAGACTGCATCAAAGAAAATAGGCATGAAGTTGAATTCGAAATTTATGACCGTCTTCTGGGCATAAGATCTATGCTTAGACGTTTTTGAGGAAAATGGTGCAACGAGGCACAAGAATGCTCGTTCAAAAAGAGGCCATTAAAACATTCCATTCTGGAGCATTTCTTTGAAAAGGGATAAGAGTTTGAATTGCTGGACACGATTTTAATTAGTGAGAAAGTCTAAGTTATAAAACAATGGAAGATGCAAACAATCTTATGTTTATACATACAGTTGACTTTTATATTCTTGATCTCGTGATCTAGAAGATCGTCGATGTGTATGGGCTTAATCCTTGCATAGGGCATTATCTATGACAAGAGGGATTTATTTGTTGATATTCACCTCTTTTCCAATCATATCACAGGAGCATGAGATCAATGGTACTATACAAAGGAAGAGTCGCTCTATGAGAGCGATGCAGTAATCAAACCTTTCTGACGAGAGAAGTGGGCATATTAATATCTGACGATGGATGTATGCTTTTCCAATAGGGCATTAGTGTGAATAAGGAATTATGCTGATCTTAGCTATAATGTAAACTTAAGCTAATAATGTGTATGCCTAGTAACGATGGACGCATATTTGCGCTTCCGAGCGGTGTCATTGTTAATATGCTGATTATTATATCTTTTCTTGTATGAATGCTGGTTCTTATAGCGCATCTAGGGTTCTGGCATAACTACCATAAATATTGTGGCCATATTTAACTAAAAAAGTTAAATTATGCATTTTTTTATTCACTTTGAACTTAGAAAAATACGCGGAGGAAAAGTGTATTGATATTAACTCTCTTACACAACGCTAATAGAAAGATTGTGGTGCAAGAGTGTATGTTGGGCAGTCTTTCAATAGGGAAAGTTTTAGCTAGCTACTGAATTTAGGGCGTTTTTTTTGACAAGTTGGTTTGGTTTTTTAAAAACGCGACGCAGCTGGACTGAAATGGATATACGCAAGTATGCCTAATAAGAAATTAATGAAGAAGACAATTATGATGAAACAGAAATTTTTGTGCAGATTTTTGCCGTGCGAAATTATGATGGATGTATGCATTTAAAGAGCGTAAAACGAATATCTACGACTTCTCTGTGGGTTTGAATGTTGCATCAAGGATTTTTAAGTTGAAAGCTTTCATTTCTTATAGATGTATTAAGTAATTGAATAGTGGTTGCTGCTCAGACATAAAAGAAAAGAAAAAAAAATTAAAGTTAATTTTGTTAGTAAAGATTCATATTTAAGAAAATTCAAATTTCTGAATAATGCAAAATTGTTCAGCAAGAAAAGACACATTTCAATAATAAAGTATTTCTATAGTAAAATCGGTTGAAAATTATTTGAAACAATTCAAAACTGATCAAATTGCTATAATATAAAGCTATTGCATTTAAGGGTATATATATATGATGGTGTGATTTTTTATCATTTTTTTGTGTATCACAAACTATTTTTTCAAAAAGAAATAAACTATTCATAGAAGATAACTAAATCTTTAATTTTAATTAGCTTCTTGAAATGTCTTCACTAATGAATAAGGAGCTCAATGTTTAATTTAAGTTTCTTTTTATTTTCAGCAGTTTAGGGGTAAAAAATAAATAAACGAAAATATTTCTACACTTATATATACAAAAAGTATTCAAGAATATAATTAGCGTTTAAAAACTCAACGAGTTTAGGGGTTACATTAAAAAATAATATTTCATAAATAAACTGCAGAATTGCTAAAATAAACGAGGGCAGGCTGTAATAGCAGCAATTATTTTTAATTTGAGCAAGGATCTGGGAGATTATTTATGCTTATCTCTTCTCTATTCCTAGTCTTCTCGCTTTTACTTCACTGCCCTGGGGGTTCCTAAAATTGTTTTAGACCTCTGGTCGGGGCGCCGGTAATTTTGGCTTATATATATATATATATATATATATATATATATATAAATATATATAATATATACGCAGCACGACACACACACATATATTATATATATATATATATATTTATATAATATATATATATATATATTATATATATATATAAGGGCAGAATTATCGGCCGGCGACATGCAGACTCTGTGTGTGTGTGTGGTGTGTGTGTGTGTGTGTGTGTGTGTGTGTGGTGTGTGTGTGTCACACAAAGTCTATGAAAATTCGGCGTATTACAGTAAAATATGTAATATTTTTGTATCATCATTATCTATTGGTCTAAATTGTTATGCAGATTGAAGTTGTGCTATAGCATATGAAAATAATAGCTATTTCACATAATTCTAGCTATTATTATCAGTTATTATATTTTTGTCTTAACTTATCCGTTGTTTTATGCGTCACTTTAAAAAATATTGTGGAATTTACATGATTAATATTCTACATTCTAAAATTCTCTACTGAAATGCTGGAAGGCGAACTTTGATCGCAACAAAGAACGTATTCATAATACACTTCTGATTCTAATCAGTAAGTTCTATTACATATGTAAAATAATCGCGCTTAATTTTTAAGGAACTTTATTGTAAACGATTATTTAGTTCAATATTATGATATCTTTTAAATGAAAATAGTCATGTGGAAAGTAAATCTGCATTATTTACTTAACTAAGAAAACAAAAAAAAAGTTGAGAAAATTATACTTCACACTCCTTTTTAACTTGAAAGGTTTGTTTAACTTATTGCAAAACTTGGCTTGTTATCTAGGCTTGAACGTGTCGGCTCTTGTATAATGAGAATGATATAACTCTTAGAAATAAGTTTGGTCTAATACTAGTTTCATTCATATCGGGGCATATTCTAAAGGCGATAAAGAATATTATTCAAAGTTTAACATATTTAAATATTATTGCATATTTGATATTAAAATTCTTTTGTTTATGTACTATCATCCGAAGCAAAATCGATTAAAGCTTATAATAAGTTTGTTTCTTTTTTCTCTGTAATTAGAATTAAAAGAGATTGGAAATATCATGCCATATTTTTACATTAAAATAAATGTCTAATGTCACATTTTGTTTTATTTTTATCTGCAACCATTTCCTCTGGTGAAAATTTGGACGATCCACTTGTCGGTCAGTGAGCCAGTCGAACGATATGCCTTGGCTTGTTGTTGTTATTGTATTTTTAACAAAGAAACCTTCAAACATCCCAAGTTCTTCTTCCAAATGCCATCCAGCCATAAGAACAATGACATTTGAGCTAGTAACACTTGAATTTAAAACCCAACCTGGCAGGGCGGAACTTGTCCATAAAAACCTTTACCTCACATGGTTATATATACACTTGGGAACCTTATCCTTCACTCACCCACCCTCGGTCACCAAAACCGCATTCTTTTCCTCTTTCACGAGTGTCATGTATAGGTGTATTATTTTATCATGCACCTCATACCCAAACCTAACCTCGGCTTCAGTCCCTACTTCGAGTGCGCGTGCGCGGTTTGTACATGTGAAAGGGGTGCTTGTGGTCGAAGGTGGAGAGGAAGTGAGAGGGGCGAAGAGAAACGAAAGAGAAAGAAAGAGAGAAAGAGAGGGGTTGAGTTTCATAATCTCATTCAGCCACGGTGGTGATGGGGGGGAGCAGAAGAATTTTATCTTGTTCACAAGGAATGAAATGCCCGTTTCATTTCTACTGGGTTGTTAAGTTGGCAACACGTATTGCACACGTTTACTTTGCACCAACGAAATGACAGGCCAATTGGAGGACAAAACGAGTTAGTTGTAGAAAAGAAAAAGAAGACGTAAGATGTTTGCTTTTCCCATACACAGATCAACTTATTCGTTACTTTCTCATAAAATACGGGTCAATAGTCATTTTCACAAATGAACATAACACACATACGCCCCCCCTCCACACACACACCTGGAGTAAACACAGATTAAAACACAATTGAAATATTCAAATATAAATAAAATAATCATTTTCATTTCATTAAAGTTCATTTCCCTTCGATTTTACTTAAACAATAGCATATGTAAAAGTGAACGTGAATACTTGTTTTACATATTCCTTTATGTGTATGTGGGCGTGCATTGTATATATATATACACATACACACACATGCAATATATAATATAATACTATATATATATATATATATATAACTATATAGTAGGATATATATATATCATTATTTGTGGATTAATATTATATTCTATATATATATATATTATCTATTATATGTGTGTGTGTGTGTGTGTGTGTGTGTGGTGCGTGTGTGTGTCTGTGTGTGCGCGTGTGCATGTGCGGTGTGCGTGTGTGAGTGGCTGTTTAAAACATGATTTTTGAAAAGATTTTAACAATGCTATTTACATGACAAATGATCTTTTCAAAATATCTTTAATAAATACACATATAGATCGACGCTAAAATATTATGCCCACAAACAGTTTTTTATACGCACATTTCTTTTATCTTGTTTTTTAATTTTTGCTAATCCTTGGTTTGGTTTACCCACAACGCACTAATTTGGACAGATCATCACCCGGTCGAATTCACTACGATAGGAATGATCTACGAAGACTAATTTCTTAACTACTACCGGCCGCCACTGCTTGGACCCACAACAAATACATGAAACTTTATTAATTGATTCCAATTTTTTTAAGAAATGAGAGAAATATTCTGATCCTGACATAGACTGGGAATTTAGGGGGCGTAAATCTTTACAGTTGTCCCACCGGACAGATGTTAGTAGAATATGAAATGAAGTCCAATTGAGTGTGTGTGTGTGTGTGGCTGTTTAAAATGGAAATATTGAGAAAGATTTTGAAAAGATTTTTAATTTCTGATTTAGATTAATATTTTTAATAGAAATGAATCTCTAAGGAAAACATAATTAAATACGTTAATCATTTATAAGGTAAAAATATTAAAGGAACGCATTAATTGGATATTATATAGGATTTAAAGTTGTTGCGTAGTGATTCAGTTCTTATATACTTTTTGACCTCAGAACTGCAAAAGTAGAGTGTTTTAAAGTTTTTATTATTATTATTATTACTCTGATTTTGAGAAATATCATTAGTAAAGAAATTAAAAATATATACATTTTGGACTACATTTCATATTCACTAACATCTGTTCGGCTAGTTCATGATAAAAAATTACATTTTTGCAAGCATCAAACCTTTGACATATATATATATATTATATATATATATATATATTATACTGTGTGGTGTGTGTGTGTGTGTGCGTGTGTGTTGTGGGTTGTTGTGGTGTGTGGTGTGTGTGGTGGTGTTTAGTAATTGAAGGAATTGAAAAGTAAAGTGCTCGATTACGGGTGTAAACAAGCCTGCTTTGAACAATGATAACAAATCGCACCTTGAATGTTATTGTACTCTATACAAATTAATACCTCACACACACACACACACACAGTCATATAATATATATATATATATATATATATATATAATAGTATATTAATACTATAGTATATATATATATATCAACAATAACACACACACCACACACACACACCGCATATATATATACTATATATATATACTATATATATATATATATATATATATATAATATATTTCTATGATATCAAACAATATTTTACTAATAGATAAATGTTATTGTAATTAAGATTGAGGGAGGAAATAAATTGTAATTCGGGTCGTTTTAAATGTTTTTTAAATGAATTGTCACTCAGTTTTGTTTGAAAATGAATTAGCAAGAAAATCAACAAGGCCTTTGGTGTGTTGTCGTCATCTTTACTCAATTGTGACGAGAAGTTGTGATAGTGATCAAAAATACATGTTAGGCGTCTAGTGCTATATCTTTAACCAGTGGGTGATAAGTAGAGTTGTGTTGTTTTATTTATGGTCTACGACATTTGTCTCGCAGTCGCCTTTAGCTCCTGTTGGGTGTACCACAATCACACAGAGATTTGTTTATCTTATTATCTCTCTCTTTCTCTTACCTATCCTCAATGTAGTTGTACTACATACATTAATGTGTATGTGTGTTTTATGTTGCTTGAGATACGACTGCAAAAAGAGACTGCTGCTGCGTTGCATTGGTGTGTGCGATCATGGCATGTCTTTCTTCCTAATTGAGTCGTTAAATAAGCGACCGAAGTAAATATTATTTTAAGAAATCTTAAATCAATTTAAGCGTGTTGCAGTGCACTATAGGACAATTAGATCAAGATCAAATCCTACACAAACTTTGAAAACGATTGCATTCATACCAGACATTTCGTCACTGCTGAGATATATGAAGCGGCGAAATAATCCTAAACGTGTTTGTATTTTATTATATACAGCAAACAAAAAACTATTTATTAAAACAGTCACAACTTCTTGTTTATGAACAAAAAGTAACAACTAAGAAAGAGATTTTTTTGACACAATGACCAGAATCAATTTAAGAAACATATTTTGAAAACAGTTTTCAACATCGTTGTAAATAAGATAATTCAGTGTCCTTAAAGTTCTGTTTCAAACAGAGAAATAGTTTTTTCTGCTGTCAACAGTTTTTAGATTATATCATTCTTTTCTACAAAGTATAGGAAAATATTATTCTTAAGAAACACGTTTTCTTAGTATTACTAATTATTTTCTTTTAAACATTCAGCCTACCAAATACATAATAGTATTATATTATATATATAGTGGTTATATATATATATATATAATATATAT
>JALAJA010000677.1:0-33972 GCA_023376005.1 Doryteuthis pealeii | reverse complement strand
CTATTTACAAATTCTATTTCAAGACTAGTTTACTAATCATTACAACATGATGGGACACCTTTCCTGTAAAGAAAGTAACGCTATTTACAAATTCTATTTCAGACTAGTTTACTAATCATACAACATGATGGGACACCTTTCCTCTAAAGAAAGTAACGCTATTTACAAATTCTATTTCAAGACTAGTTTACTAATCATTACAACATGATGGGACACCTTTCCTGTAAAGAAAGTAACGCTATTTACAAATTCTATTCAAGACTAGTTTACTAATCATTAAAAACATGATGGGACACCTTTCCTGTAAAGAAAGTAACGCTATTTACAATTCTATTTCAAGACTAGTTTACTAATCATTACAACATGATGGGACACCTTTCCTGTAAAGAAAGTAACGCTATTTACAAATTCTATTTCAAGACTAGTTTACTAATCATTACAACATGATGGGACACCTTTCTTTGTAAAGAAAGTAACGCTATTTACAAATTCTATTTCAAGACTAGTTTACTAATCATTACAACATGATGGGACACCTTTCCTGTAAAGAAAGTAACGCTATTTACAAATTCTATTTCAAGACTAGTTTACTAATCATTACAACATGATGGGTCACCTTTCCTCTAAAGAAAGTAACGCTATTTACAAATTCTATTTCAAGACTAGTTTACTAATCATTACAACATGATGGGACACCTTTCCTCTAAAGAAAGTAACGCTATTTTACAAATTCTATTTCAAGACTAGTTTACTAATCATTACAACATGATGGGACACCTTTCCTGTAAAGAAAGTAACGCTATTAGAAATTCTATTTCAAGACTAGTTTACTAATCATTACAACATGATGGGACCCTTTCCTCTAAAGAAAGTAACGCTATTTACAAATTCTATTTCAAGACTAGTTTACTAATCATTACAACATGATGGGACACCTTCCTCTAAGAAAGTAACGCTATTTACAAATTCTATTTCAAGACTAGTTTACTAATCATTACAACATGATGGGACACCTTTCCTGTAAAGAAAGTAACGCTATTTACAAATTCTATTTCAAGACTAGTTTACTAATTATTACAACATGATGGACGCCTTTCCTCTAAAGAAAGTAACGCTATTTACAAATTCTATTTCAAGACTAGTTTACTAATCATTACAACATGATGGGACACTTTCCTGTAAAGAAAGTAAAACGCTATTTACAAATTCTATTTCAAGACTAGTTTACTAATCATTACAAACATGATGGGGTCACCTTTCCTGTAAAGAAAGTAACGCTATTTACAAATTCTATTTCAAGACTAGTTTACTAATCATTACAACATGATGGGACACCTTTCCTCTAAAGAAGTAACGCTATTTACAAATTCTATTTCAAGACTAGTTTACTAATCATTACAACATGATGGGACACCTTTCCTGTAAAGAAAGTAACGCTATTTACAAATTCTATTTCAAGACTAGTTTACTAATCATTACAACATGATGGGACAAAAGAAAGTAACGCTATTATTTACAAATTCTATTTCAAGACTATTTACTAGATTTTATAACGCTATTTTACAAATTCTATTTCAAGTTTTAAAAAAAAGGAAAGTAGAGATGAAATATTGGATTTTTGATTTTTTGATTTTCTTTAATTTAAAAAAATGTTGTTGCTTTAATAGAAAATCTTTAAAATCTAAAAGGATGCAGTAAAATCATACCCATGCATCCCAGTGTTTTTCTTTTTTCTTCCCTCATCATTTGAAGCCAACTCTAAATACATTTCAATAGTTTCTTAGAAATCACTTAGACAGGATAGGTTACAAGGTAGAGGTTAGGCATTTCAGCCTCACTGTTCGTTATTGAGTAGAAATAAATCTGCAAGGTTAGTTTACTAACCACTACACACCATGTTGGTAAAAAACGTTGGTAATCTTCAATTTGTTCCTTGTAAATTCCTACTATAAAATAAACTGAACCCTCATTTTATGTCCGTGTTTTTGCAATAAATGCTTTATTTTTCTTGCCCCCGTTATTTTTACAATACTAAATATATTTTCTTTATTTTAATATTCTCGTAAGGAAATATATTCGGTCTAGTAAAATAACGGGTGCAAGAAAAATAAAAGATTTATTGCAAAAACACGAACATAAAATGAGGGTTCAGTTTATTTCATGGTAGGGATTTACGAGGAACAAGTTAAGGATTACCAAAACGTTTTGGCTTACTTTTACCGTGCTTTTAGACTAATCCTACATATTTTCTTTTTCAATAATCAAGGAGATTTTTTTGGGTGTTAATAATCCTGTTTAAAACTGAATGCTATTTGCAAATTCTATTTCAAGGTCCGGTTTAGCTCAGTCGGTAGAGCGTTCATCTAGAAACCACAAGGTTCCTAGTTCGATAACGGCCCTCGCCAACTCGGCATATGAGTAGCACAGGGAGCTGATGGAGATGTGGCGCTACACCTCATACGCAAAAACAATCTCCCCCTTATCTAGCGCTAGTGAAAAGGGGATAGACTCCCTTGCTTATTGGCTGATACCGACTTTGTGCCACCCCAACAAATTTTTTAAATTTTTTTTCAAGTTTTAAAAAAAGAATGTAAAGATGAAATATTTGATAGATTTTTTTTTTTTTTTTTTTTCAAATTTTTAAAAAATGTTTTAATATAAAATATTTAAATTTAATTTTTGTGTTAATTGCAGAATTCATCAGCAAATTGTGGAGAACCAAAAGAAAAGCAGTGACCCGTTGCTGTCTCATCTACCCCTCCTCCGCACAGGGCAACGCAGATGCAAAGACCGCTTATCTGAAGATTATCCCTCAAGTTCTTTCCTATTCCATTGACAATGGAGTTCCAATTGAGAAAGCCGTCAGCTTCTCTCATTTTCTCTTATTCATCCTGCCATCACTTGCGAGGAACGATCACAGTTCACCATGTGGTTGGGGTACCTTGAAGAACGTTTCACCTATAGTATATACCATCAAAACAGGCAGAATAATTTCCAATCCCAGTCTTCTTTCTCAAATCGTAGTGGCGAAGAGGGCTTACAGCAACAACAGCAAGGCGTACCAGCACACATGAACCTTGCAAACAGTGGTTGCTTAAATGGCTGGAATGATAGAACTTCAGGAACGGATTCTATTCCAGCCTTGACATTAGATGGCGGCTCCACAGAGCGCCTTATTCCTATTCTTACAAACTATGCAAAACCAGGTGCTAATCGTAGCAACAAATGCCACTAGTAGTAATGGTGATCGTGGGCTCCATCTCATTCTGTTCATGGGAAGTTAGCAGGCCATGTCCCACTGCATGCCAACGTCTTCAGCACCGCCAAATACTGGTTCTCTACAAGGTAAAATAGATTTATAAATTTTGCTTTTTTTCTACTTCTGAATATTTGCATGCATGTCATATATATATATATATATATATATATATATATATATATATATGAGAAGTAAACAAACAATGTGTTTGATATGGCTTTTTAGCCGACAATTTTTGGGAGAATATGTGCTTAATTGAAGTCGTACCTAATTTTGAAAATTAATTAATTGATGATTAACAAATTAGGTGGCATAACCTGTTCAACTGAGTTCAAAACAAACGAAAAATCTGGGAGGGCCAGCTGTTGTAATGGTTAGAGTCCCCGCCTGTCAGCTTGACAGTCAGGGTTTGAATCACACACAAGCATCTTCATGCCTATAGCTTTGTTGATGAGGCCTAATGGGCTGAAATGTACATACAGGGATTGACTTTTTTCTCGATTGTTTAGCCTTACATTTGAACAGGTTATGCCTGCCTAATTCATTAATTATCAATTAATTAATTTTCAAAATTAGGTACAACTTCAATTAAGCACATATTCTCCCAAAAAAAAAAAAAATTATATATATATATATATATATATATGTATATATTATGTTATATGTTGGCTGTCAACTCGTGCACGAGTATGACCATTTCCTGTTTTTTTTTGTTTTTTTTGAGTGCCAATAGCATTTAACACTGTACCTTGTGTTTTCACAGATGACTCACCAGGCCAGTCCTGGACAGACATACTCTTCCACATAAACTACATACACACACACATATATTAATGTACATATACATAGATGGAAGTAAAATGAGGAAATTAATCCGACAGTATATGGAGAAATGTAGAACAAACACGGGGGATGTTACAATGGATGGAAATTTATTAGTCGTAGTGTTGATGTTTTGAACATTTCGGTTTATAAAAGAAAACCTTCTTCAGGGCAATGAAACTAGTCAAGGAGAAAAAAATGATTTATGTAGTTAAAAAGATGATGGATGTTTTAACCATTCGTTGAATTAGTGTTCATAAGTGAATCTATATAATCTATATGGAATACGTCACACCCTTTTCAACATCTCCCCGTGGACCAATCATGTCTTGGCTTTCGACTTGACATGTTCCAATCACATTTTGATTTCGCTTTCGCATGTACCAATCACATCATTAACATTCAATTATGAACGCTAATCAATGAACGGTAACAAATCTTTTTACACATTTTCCTTTGTCATTTGTCTTGACACATGAGTAGCACAACTTCTGTAATCTGATCTGTGCAATAAAAGTGGGGATCTGGCAACTGGTTTAGCGCTCCACCTCAGCAAAAACAGTCTCCTTGTTCCTATCACATTTTGATTCTCGATTACGCTTGCACCAATCACGTTCTTTAATATTCAATTGTAAACGCTAATCACGAACGGTAACAATCTTTTTTTAACAACTTTTCCTTTGTCATTTGTCTTGACACATGAGTAGCACAACTTCTGTAAATCTGATCTGTGCAATAAAGTGGGGATCTGGCAACTGGTTTAGCGCTCCACCTCAGCAAAACAGTCTCCTTGTTCCTATCAACATTTTGATTCTCGATTACGCTTGCACCAATCACGTTCTTTAATATTCAATTGTAAACGCTAATCAACGAACGGTAACAAATCTTTTTTTACACATTTCCTTTGTCATTTGTCTTGACACATGAGTAGCACAACTTCTGTAATCTGATCTGTGCAATAAAGTGGGGATCTGGCAACTGGTTTAGCGCTCCACCTCAGCAAAAACAGTCTCCTTGTTCCTATCACATTTTGATTCTCGATTACGCTTGCACCAATCACGTTCTTTAATATTCATTGTAAACGCTAATCAACGAACGGTAACAAATCTTTTTTTACACATTTTCCTTTGTCATTTGTCTTGACACATGAGTAGCACAACTTCTGTAATCTGATCTGTGCAATAAAGTGGGGATCTGGCAACTGGTTTAGCCGCCCTCCACACCTCAGCAAAAAACAGTCTCCTTGTTCCTATCACATTTGATTCTCGATTACGCTTGCACAATCACGTTCTTTAATATTCAAATTGTAAACGCTAATCAACGAACGGTAACGAAATCTTTTTTTAACATTTTCCTTTGTCATTTGTCTTTGACACATGAGTAGCACAACTTCTGTAATCTGATCTGTGCAATAAAGTGGGGATCTGGCAACTGGTTTAGCGCTCCACCTCAGCAAAAAACAGTCTCCTTGTCCTATCACATTTTGATTCTCGATTACGCTGCACCAATCACGTTCTTTAATATTTAATTATAAACGCAATCAATCAAACGAACGGTAACAAATCTTTTTTTAAACATTTCAAAACTCAACGCATTCAAACATTCATCATCTTTTCAACTACATAAATCTTTTTTCTCCTTTACTAGTTTCATATTGCCCTGAAGAAGGTTTTTTTATAAACTGAAAATGTTTGTACATCGACACTACGACCAATAATAATTTCCATCCATTGTAACATCCCATGTTCGTTTTACATTTCTCCATATACATAAATGTACATTTCCTGTCAAAATGTCTTCTTTTTAATGTATTTGATTGCTTTTCTGTTGTTGTTGTTGTTGTTGTTGTTTGTTGTTATTATCGCATTATGTATAAGGTTTTATGTGGATGTGTTTGAAGGGAGAGTTGTTTTTTACTGTTCTTATAAAAGAGAAAGAAAAGTAAAGAAAAACATATTTTCTCCTATTCTAGCTTGTTTTTCTCAGTCATTATGTAGTAGGCTTCTGATGAGACTAGGCCATATTGAGTTCTGGTTGAAATAAATTTATTATAGCCAAATGAACGGTTTGTTAAGTTATTTCTTTCTTTTTGAAAGTATATATATATATATATATATATAATATATATAATATATGAATGATAGGAGGGTTGGAGTAATCCGACCTCATCCTTACCTCATATATATATATATATATATATATAATTATATATATATAACCTGATCTTCCATCTGATGAGACTGGATTTGGGGAGCTATATCAAATCAACTAGATTTATATAGGCCCCAATTTTGGTCGAAATAAATTTATTATGGATTATGGTGTTGAGTTTTTCTCCCTTTCCTAAGATATATATGATGGACTCTCCCGTAGATCGACATATGAAGTGTGTTATAAACCGTATTATGCATGCAGAGCGTATGGGTGAGAGGAATATGAACAAAACACAGATTTGTAAGTTTTACAAATTGTATTAAGAAAACAAACATGAAACGGTGAAAGGATAAGGTCGGATTTACTCCAACCCCTCCTATCTTCATATATATATATATATATATATATATATATATATATATCACTTTCAATAGAAAGAATAACTAACAAACGTCATTTGGCTATAAAATTTATTTCAACCGAACTAATATGAGCCTAGTCTCATCAAATAGCCTACTAAATAATGACTGAGAAAACAAGCTAGAATAGAGAAATATGTTTTTCTTTACTTTTGCTTTCTCTTTTTATAAGAACAGTAAAACAACTCTCCCTTCAAACAAATCCACATAAAACCTTATACATAATGCGAATAAAACAACAAACAACAACAACACAACAACAGAAAGCAATCAAATACAATTAAAAAGAAACATTTTGACAGGAAATGTAACTTTATGTATATGGAGAAATGTAAAACGAACATGGGATGTTACAATGGAATGGAAATTTATTATTGGTCGTAGTGTCGATGTACAAACATTTCAGTTTAAAAAAAACCTTCTTCAGGGCAATATGAAACTAGTAAAGGGAAAGAAAAATTTTTTATGTTAAGTTGAAAGATGATGAATGTTTTTGAAATGCGTTGAGTTTTGAAATGTTTAAAAAAATTTGTTCCTGTTCGTTGATTAGCGTTTATAATTAAATATTAAAGACGTGATTGGTGCAAGCGTAATCGAGATAAAATGTGATAGGAAAAGGAGACTGTTTTTGCTGAGGTGGAGCGCTAAACCAGTTGCCAGATACCACTTTATTGCACAGATGATTACAGAAGTTGTGCTACTATGTGTAAGAACAAATGACAAAGGAAAATGTGTAAAAAAGATTGTTACGTTCGTTGATTAGCGTTTACAATTGAAATATTAAAGAACGTGATTGGTGCAAGCGTAATCGAGAATCAAATGTGATAGGAACAAGGAGACGTTTTTGCTGAGGTGGAGCGCTAAACCATTGCCAGATCCCCACTTTATTGCACAGATCAGATTACAGAAGTTGTGCTACTCATGTGTCAAGACAAATGACAAAGGAAAATGTGTAAAAAAAGATTTGTTACCGTTCGTTGATTAGCGTTTACATTGAATATTAAAGAACGTGATTGTGCAAGCGTAATCGAGAATCAAAATGTGATAAACAAGGAGACTGTTTTTGCTGAGGTGGAGCGCTAAACCAGTGCCAGATCCCACTTTATTGCACAGATCAGATTACAGAATTGTTGCTACTCGTGTCAAGACAAATGACAAAGGAAAATGTGTAAAAAAAGATTTGTTACCGTTCGTTGATTAGCGTTTACAATTGAATATTAAAGAACGTGATTGGTGCAAGCGTAATCGAGAATCAAAATGTGATAGGAACAAGGAGACTGTTTTTGCTGAGGTGGGAGCGCTAAACCAGTTGCCAGATCCCCACTTTATTGCACAGATCAGATTACAGAAGTTGTGGCTACTCATGTGTCAAGACAAATGACAAAGGAAAATGTGTAAAAAAGATTTGTTACCGTTCGTTGATTAGCGTTTACAATTGAATATTAAAGAACGTGATTGGTGCAAGCGTAATCGAGAATCAAATGTGATAGGAACAAGGAGACTGTTTTTGCTGAGGTGGAGCGCTAAACCAGTTGCCAGATCCCCACTTTATTGCACAGATCAGATTACAGAAGTTGTGCTACTCATGTTCAAGACAAATGACAAAGGAAAATGTGTAAAAAAGATTTGTTACCGTTCATTGATTAGCGTTCATAATTGAATGTTAATGATGTGATTGGTACATGCGAAAAGCGAAAATCAAAATGTGATTGGAACATGTCAAGTCGAAAACCAAGACATGATTGTCCACGGGGAGATGTTGAAAAGGTGTGACGTATTCCATATAGATTATATAGATTCACTTGAACACTAATCAACGAATGGTTAAACATCCATCATCTTTTTAACTACATAAATCATTTTTTTCTCCTTGACTAGTTTCATTGCCCTGAAGAAGGTTTTTCTTTTATAAACCGAAATGTTCAAACATCAACACTACGACTAATAAATTTCCATCCATTGTAACATCCCCGTGTTTGTTCTACATTTCTCCATATACTGTCGGATTAATTTCCTCATTTTACTTCCATCTATGTATATGTACATTAATATATGTGTGTGTGTATGTAGTTTATGTGGAAGAGTATGTCTGTCCAGGACTGGCCTGGTGAGTCATCTGTGAAAACACAAGGATACAGTGTTAAATGCTATTGGCACTCAAAAAAAAACAAAAAAAACAGGAAATGGTCATACTCGTGCACGATTGACAGCCAACATATACATATATATACATATATATATATATATATATATATAATTTTTTTTTTTTTTTTGGGAGAATTGTGCTATTTGAAGTTGTACCTAATTTTGAAAATTAATTTAATTGATAATTAATGATTACAGGCATAACCTGTTCAAATGTAAGGCTAAACAATCGAGAAAAGTCAATCCCTGTATGTACATTTCAGCCCATTAGGCCTCATCACAAAAGCTATAGGCATGAAGACTGCTTTGTGTGTGATTCAAACCCTGACTGTCAAGCTGACAGGCGGGGACTCTAACCATTACAACAGCTGGCCCTCCAGATTTTCGTTTGTTTTGAACTCAGTTGAACAGGTTATGCCCACCTAATTTGTTAATCATCAATTAATTAATTTTCAAAATTAGGTACGACTTCAATTAAGCACATATTCTCCCAAAAATTGTCGGCTAAAAGCCATATCAACACATTGTTTGTTTACTTCTCATATATATAATATATATATATATATATATATATATATATGACATGCATGCAAATATTCAGAAGTAGAAAAAAAGCAAAATTTATAAATCTATTTTACCTTGTAGAGAACCAGTATTTGGCGGTGCTGAAGACGTGGCATGCAGTGGGACATGGCCTGCTAACTTCCCATGAACAGAATGAGATGGAGCCCACGATCACCATTACTACTAGTGGCATTGTTGCTACGATTAGCACCTGGTTTTGCATAGTTTGTAAGAATAGGAATAAGGCGCTCTGTGGAGCCGCCATCTAATGTCAAGGCTGGAATAGAATCCGTTCCTGAAGTTCTATCATTCCAGCCATTTAAGCAACCACTGTTGCAAGGTTCATGTGTGCTGGTACGCCTTGCTGTTGTTGCTGTAAGCCCTCTTCGCCACTACGATTTGAGAAAGAAGACTGGGATTGGAAATTATTCTGCCTGTTTTGATGGTATATACTATAGGTGAAACGTTCTTCAAGGTACCCCAACCACATGGTGAACTGTGATCGTTCCTCGCAAGTGATGGCAGGATGAATAAGAGAAAATGAGAGAAGCTGACGGCTTTCTTCAATGTGAACTCCATTGTCAATGGAATAGGAAAGAACTTGAGGGATAATCTTCAGATAAGCGGTCTTTGCATCTGCGTTGCCCGTGCGGAGGAGGGGTAGATGAGACAGCAACTGGGTCCACTGCTTTTTCTTTTGGTTCTCCACACAATTTGCTGATGAATTCTGCAATTAACACAAAATTAAATTTAAATATTTTATATTAAAACATTTTTTAAAAATTTGAAAAAAAAAAAAAAAAAAAATCTATCAAATATTTCATCTTACATTCTTTTTTTAAAACTTGAAAAAAAATTTGTTGGGGTGGCACAAAGTCGGTATCAAGCCAATAAGCAAGGGAGTCTATCCCCTTTTCACTAGGCGCTAGATAAGGGGAGATTGTTTTTTGCGTATGAGGTGTAGCGCCACATCTACCATCAGCTCCCTGTGCTACTCATATGCCGAGTTGGAGGGCCGTTATCGAACTAGGAACCTTGTGGTTTCTAGATGAACGCTCTACCGACTGAGCTAAACCGGACCTTGAAATAGAATTTGCAAATAGCATTCAGTTTTAAAACAGGATTATTAACACCCAAAAAAATCTCCTTGATTATTGAAAAAGAAATATGTAGGATTAGTCTAAAAGCACCGGTAAAAGTAAGCCAAAACGTTTTGGTAATCCTTAACTTGTTCCTCGTAAATCCTACCATGAATAAACTGAACCCTCATTTTATGTTCGTGTTTTTGCAATAAAATCTTTTATTTTTCTTGCACCCGTATTTTACTGACCGAATATATTTTCCTTACGAGAATATTAAATAAAGAAAATATATTTAGTATTGTAAAATAACGGGGCAAGAAAAATAAAGCATTTATTGGCAAAACACGGACATAAAATGAGGGTTCAGTTTATTTTATAGTAGGAATTTACAAGGAACAAATTGAAGATTACCAACGTTTTTACCAACATGGTGTAGTGGTTAGTAAACTAACCTTGCAGATTTATTTCTACTCAATAACGAACAGTGATGCTGAAATGCCTAACCTCTACCTTGTAACCTATCCTGTCTAAGTGATTTCTAAGAAACTATTGAAATGTATTTAGAGTTGGCTTCAAATGATGAAGGGAAGAAAAAAGAAAACACTGGGATGCATGGGTATGATTTTACTGCATCCTTTTAGATTTTAAAGATTTTCTATTAAAAGCAACAACATTCTTTTTAAATTTAAAGAAAATCAAAAATCAAAAATCCAATATTTCATCTCTACTTTCCTTTTTTTAAAACTTGAAATAGAATTTGTAAATAGCGTTACTTCTTTAGAGGAAAGGCGTCCCATCATGTTGTAATGATTAGTAAACTAGTCTTGAATAGAATTTGTAAATAGCGTTACTTTTCTTTACAGGAAAGGTGTCCCATCATGTTGTAATGATTAGTAAACTAGTCTTGAAATAGAATTTGTAAATAGCGTTACTTTCTTTACAGGAAAGGTGTCCCATCATGTTGTAATGATTAGTAAACTAGTCTTGAAATAGAATTTGTAAATAGCGTTACTTCTTTAGAGGAAAGGTGACCCATCATGTTGTAATGATTAGTAAACTAGTCTTGAAATAGAATTTGTAAATAGCGTTACTTTCTTTAGGAAAGGTGTCCCATCATGTTGTAATGATTAGTAAACTAGTCTTGAAATAGAATTTGTAAATAGCGTTACTTTCTTTACAGGAAAGGTGTCCCATCATGTTGTAATGATTAGTAAACTAGTCTTGAAATAGAATTTGTAAATAGCGTTACTTTCTTTACAGGAAAGGTGTCCCATCATGTTGTAATGATTAGTAAACTAGTCTTGAAATAGAATTTGTAAATAGCGTTACTTTCTTTAGAGGAAAGGTGTCCCATCATGTTGTAATGATTAGTAAACTAGTCTTGAATAGAATTTGTAAATAGCGTTACTTTCTTTACAGGAAAGGTGTCCCATCATGTTGTAATGATTAGTAAACTAGTCTTGAAATAGAATTTGTAAATAGCGTTACTTTCTTTACAGGAAAGGTGTCCCATCATGTTGTAATGATTAGTAAACTAGTCTTGAAATAGAATTTGTAAATAGCGTTACTTCTTTAAGGAAAGGTGTCCATCATGTTGTAATGATTAGTAAACTAGTCTTGAATAGAATTTGTAAATAGCGTTACTTTCTTTAGAGGAAAGGTGTCCCATCATGTTGTAATGATTAGTAAACTAGTCTTGAAATAGAATTTGTAAATAGCGTTACTTTCTTTAGGAAAGGTGTCCCATCATGTTGTAATGATTAGTAACTAGTCTTGAAATAGAATTTGTAAATAGCGTTACTTTCTTTACAGGAAAGGTGTCCCATCATGTTGTAATGATTAGTAAACTAGTCTTGAAATAGAATTTGTAAATAGCGTTACTTTCTTTACAGGAAAGGTGTCCCATCATGTTGTAATGATTAGTAAACTAGTCTTGAAATAGAATTTGTAAATAGCGTTACTTTCTTTAGAGGAAAGGTGTCCCATCATGTTGTAATGATTAGTAAACTAGTCTTGAAATAGAATTTGTAAATAGCGTTACTTTCTTTACAGGAAAGGTGTCCCATCATGTTGTAATGATTAGTAAACTAGTCTTGAAATAGAATTTGTAAATAGCGTTACTTTCTTTACAGGAAAGGTGTCCCATCATGTTGTAATGATTAGTAAACTAGTCTTGAAATAGAATTTGTAAATAGCGTTACTTTCTTTACAGGAAAGGTGTCCCATCATGTTGTAATGATTAGTAAACTAGTCTTGAAATAGAATTTGTAAATAGCGTTACTTTCTTTACAGGAAAGGTGTCCCATCATGTTGTAATGATTAGTAAACTAGTCTTGAAATAGAATTTGTAAATAGCGTTACTTTCTTTACAGGAAAGGTGTCCCATCATGTTGTAATGATTAGTAAACTAGTCTTGAAATAGAATTTGTAAATAGCGTTACTTTCTTTACAGGAAAGGTGTCCCATCATGTTGTAATGATTAGTAAACTAGTCTTGAAATAGAATTTGTAAATAGCGTTACTTTCTTTACAGGAAGGTGTCCCATCATGTTGTAATGATTAGTAAACTAGTCTTGAAATAGAATTTGTAAATAGCGTTACTTTCTTTACAGGAAAGGTGTCCCATCATGTGTAATGATTAGTAAACTAGTCTTGAAATAGAATTTGTAAATAGCGTTACTTTCTTTACAGGAAAGGTGTCCCATCATGTTGTAATGATTAGTAAACTAGTCTTGAAATAGAATTTGTAAATAGCGTTACTTTCTTTAGAGGAAAGGTGTCCCATCATGTTGTAATGATTAGTAAACTAGTCTTGAATAGAATTTGTAAATAGCGTTACTTTCTTTACAGGAAAGGTGTCCCATCATGTTGTAATGATTAGTAAACTAGTCTTGAAATAGAATTTGTAAATAGCGTTACTTTCTTTACAGGAAAGGTGTCCCATCATGTTGTAATGATTAGTAAACTAGTCTTGAAATAGAATTTGTAAATAGCGTTACTTTCTTTACAGGAAAGGTGTCCATCATGTTGTAATGATTAGTAAACTAGTCTTGAAATAGAATTTGTAATAGCGTTACTTTCTTTACAGGAAAGGTGTCCCATCATGTTGTAATGATTAGTAAACTAGTCTTGAAATAGAATTTGTAAATAGCGTTACTTTCTTTAGAGGAAAGGTGTCCCATCATGTTGTAATGATTAGTAAACTAGTCTTGAAATAGAATTGTAAATAGCGTTACTTTCTTTACAGGAAAGGTGTCCCATCATGTTGTAATGATTAGTAAACTAGTCTTGAAATAGAATTGTAAATAGCGTTACTTTCTTTACAGGAAAGGTGTCCCATCATGTTGTAATGATTAGTAAACTAGTCTAATAGAATTGATGGGACACCTTTCCTTAAAGAAAGTAACGCTATTTACAAATTCTATTTCAAGACTAGTTTACTAATCATTACACATGATGGGACACCTTTCCTGTAAAGAAAGTAACGCTATTTACAAATTCTATTTCAAGACTAGTTTACTAATCATTACAACATGATGGGACACCTTTCCTGTAAAGAAAGTAACGCTATTTACAAATTCTATTTCAAGACTAGTTTACTAATCATTACAACATGACACCTTTCCTGTAAAGAAAGTAACGCTATTACAAATTCTATTTCAAGACTAGTTTACTAATCATTACAACATGATGGGACACCTTTCCTCTAAAGAAAGTAACGCTATTTACAAATTCTATTTCAAGACTAGTTTACTAATCATTACAACATGATGGGACACCTTTCCTGTAAAGAAAGTAACGCTATTTACAAATTCTATTTCAAGACTAGTTTACTAATCATTACAACATGATGGGACACCTTTCCTGTAAAGAAAGTAACGCTATTTACAAATTCTATTTCAAGACTAGTTTACTAATCATTACAACATGATGGGACACCTTTCCTGTAAAGAAAGTAACGCTATTTACAAATTCTATTTCAAGACTAGTTTACTAATCATTACAACATGATGGGACACCTTTCCTCTAAAGAAAGTAACGCTATTTACAAATTCTATTTCAAGACTAGTTTACTAATCATTACAACATGATGGGACCTTTCCTGTAAAGAAAGTAACGCTATTTACAAATTCTATTTCAAGACTAGTTTACTAATCATTACAACATGATGGGACACCTTTCCTGTAAAGAAAGTAACGCTATTTACAAATTCTATTTCAAGACTAGTTTACTAATCATTACAACATGATGGGACACCTTTCCTCTAAAGAAAGTAACGCTATTTACAAATTCTATTTCAAGACTAGTTTACTAATCATTACAACATGATGGGACACCTTTCCTGTAAAGAAAGTAACGCTATTTACAAATTCTATTTCAAGACTAGTTTACTAATCATTACAACATGATGGGACACCTTTCCTCTAAAGAAAGTAACGCTATTTACAAATTCTATTTCAAGACTAGTTTACTAATCATTACAACATGATGGGACACCTTTCCTGTAAAGAAAGTAACGCTATTTACAAATTCTATTTCAAGACTAGTTTACTAATCATTACAACATGATGGGACACCTTTCCTGTAAAGAAAGTAACGCTATTTACAAATTCTATTTCAAGACTAGTTTACTAATCATTACAACATGATGGGACACCTTTCCTGTAAAGAAAGTAACGCTATTTACAAATTCTATTTCAAGACTAGTTTACTAATCATTACAACATGATGGGACACCTTTCCTGTAAAGAAAGTAACGCTATTTACAAATTCTATTTCAAGACTAGTTTACTAATCATTACAACATGATGGGACCCTTTCCTCTAAAGAAAGTAACGCTATTTACAAATTCTATTTCAAGACTAGTTTACTAATCATTACAACATGATGGGACACCTTTCCTGTAAAGAAAGTAACGCTATTTACAAATTCTATTTCAAGACTAGTTTACTAATCATTACAACATGATGGGACACCTTTCCTGTAAAGAAAGTAACGCTATTTACAAATTCTATTTCAAGACTAGTTTACTAATCATTACAACATGATGGGACACCTTTCCTGTAAAGAAAGTAACGCTATTTACAAATTCTATTTCAAGACTAGTTTACTAATCATTACAACATGATGGGACACCTTTCCTCTAAAGAAAGTAACGCTATTTACAAATTCTATTTCAAGACTAGTTTACTAATCATTACAACATGATGGGACCTTTCCTGTAAAGAAAGTAACGCTATTTACAAATTCTATTTCAAGACTAGTTTACTAATCATTACAACATGATGGGACACCTTTCCTGTAAAGAAAGTAACGCTATTTACAAATTCTATTTCAAGACTAGTTTACTAATCATTACAACATGATGGGACACCTTTCCTCTAAAGAAAGTAACGCTATTTACAAATTCTATTTCAAGACTAGTTTACTAATCATTACAACATGATGGGACACCTTTCCTGTAAAGAAAGTAACGCTATTTACAAATTCTATTTCAAGACTAGTTTACTAATCATTACAACATGATGGGACACCTTTCCTGTAAAGAAAGTAACGCTATTTACAAATTCTATTTCAAGACTAGTTTACTAATACAACATGATGGGACACCTTTCCTCTAAAGAAAGTAACGCTATTTACAAATTCTATTTCAAGACTAGTTTACTAATCATTACAACATGATGGGACACCTTTCCTCTAAAGAAAGTAACGCTATTTACAAATTCTATTTCAAGACTAGTTTACTAATCATTACAACATGATGGGACCTTTCCTGTAAAGAAAGTAACGCTATTTACAAATTCTATTTCAAGACTAGTTTACTAATCATTACAACATGATGGGACACCTTTCCTGTAAAGAAAGTAACGCTATTTACAAATTCTATTTCAAGACTAGTTTACTAATCATTACAACATGATGGGACACCTTTCCTGTAAAGAAAGTAACGCTATTTACAAATTCTATTTCAAGACTAGTTTACTAATCATTACAACATGATGGGACGCTTTCCTCTAAAGAAAGTAACGCTATTTACAAATTCTATTTCAAGTTTTAAAAAAAGGAAAGTAGAGATGAAAATATTGGATTTTTGATTTTGATTTTTCTTTAAATTTTAAAAAGAATGTTGTTGCTTTAATAGAAAATCTTTAAAATCTAAAAGGATGCAGTAAAATCATACCCATGCATCCCAGTGTTTTTCTTTTTTCTTCCCTCATCATTTGAAGCCAACTCTAAATACATTTCAATAGTTTCTTAGAAATCACTTAGACAGGATAGGTTACAAGGTAGAGGTTAGGCATTTCAGCATCACTGTTCGTTATTGAGTAGAAATAAATCTGCAAGGTTAGTTTACTAACCACTACACCATGTTGGTAAAAACGTTGGTAATCTTCAATTTGTTCCTTGTAAATTCCTACTATAAAATAAACTGAACCCTCATTTTATGTCCGTGTTTTTGCAATAAATGCTTTATTTTTTCTTGCCCCCGTTATTTTACAATACTAAATATATTTTCTTTATTTTAATATTCTCGTAAGGAAAATATATTCGGTCTAGTAAAATAACGGGTGCAAGAAAAATAAAAGATTTATTGCAAAAACACGAACATAAAATGAGGGTTCAGTTTATTTCATGGTAGGGATTTACGAGGAACAAGTTAAGGATTACCAAAACGTTTTGGCTTACTTTTACCGTGCTTTTAGACTAATCCTACATATTTCTTTTTCAATAATCAAGGAGATTTTTTTGGGTGTTAATAATCCTGTTTTAAAACTGAATGCTATTTGCAAATTCTATTTCAAGGTCCGGTTTAGCTCAGTCGGTAGAGCGTTCATCTAGAAACCACAAGGTTCCTAGTTCGATAACGGCCCTCGCCAACTCGGCATATGAGTAGCACAGGGAGCTGATGGTAGATGTGGCGCTACACCTCATACGCAAAAACAATCTCCCCCTTATCTAGCGCTAGTGAAAAGGGGATAGACTCCCTTGCTTATTGGCTGATACCGACTTTGTGCCACCCCAACAAATTTTTTTTCAAGTTTTAAAAAAAGAATGTAAAGATGAAATATTTGATAGATTTTTTTTTTTTTTTTTTTTCAAATTTTTAAAAATGTTTTAATATAAAATATTTAAATTTAATTTTTGTGTTAATTGCAGAATTCATCAGCAAATTGTGTGGAGAACCAAAAGAAAAAGCAGTGACCCAGTTGCTGTCTCATCTACCCCTCCTCCGCACGGGCAACGCAGATGCAAAGACCGCTTATCTGAAGATTATCCCTCAAGTTCTTTCCTATTCCATTGACAATGGAGTTCACATTGAAGAAAGCCGTCAGCTTCTCTCATTTTCTCTTATTCATCCTGCCATCACTTGCGAGGAACGATCACAGTTCACCATGTGGTTGGGGTACCTTGAAGAACGTTTCACCTATAGTATATACCATCAAAACAGGCAGAATAATTTCCAATCCCAGTCTTCTTTCTCAAATCGTAGTGGCGAAGAGGGCTTACAGCAACAACAGCAAGGCGTACCAGCACACATGAACCTTGCAAACAGTGGTTGCTTAAATGGCTGGAATGATAGAACTTCAGGAACGGATTCTATTCCAGCCTTGACATTAGATGGCGGCTCCACAGAGCGCCTTATTCCTATTCTTACAAACTATGCAAAACCAGGTGCTAATCGTAGCAACAATGCCACTAGTAGTAATGGTGATCGTGGGGCTCCATCTCATTCTGTTCATGGGAAGTTAGCAGGCCATGTCCCACTGCATGCCACGTCTTCAGCACCGCCAAATACTGGTTCTCTACAAGGTAAATAGATTTATAAATTTTGCTTTTTTTCTACTTCTGAATATTTGCATGCATGTATATATATATATATATATATATATATATATATATATGAGAAGTAAACAAACAATGTGTTTGATATGGCTTTTAGCCGACAATTTTTGGGAGAATATGTGCTTAATTGAAGTCGTACCTAATTTTGAAAATTAATTAATTGATGATTAACAAATTAGGTGGGCATAACCTGTTCAACTGAGTTCAAAACAAAAAAATCTGGGAGGGCCAGCTGTTGTAATGGTTAGAGTCCCCGCCTGTCAGCTTGACAGTCAGGGTTTGAATCACACACAAAGCAGTCTTCATGCCTATAGCTTTGTTGATGAGGCCTAATGGGCTGAAATGTACATACAGGGATTGACTTTTTCTCGATTTGTTTAGCCTTACATTTGAACAGGTTATGCCTGCCTAATTCATTAATTATCAATTAATTAATTTTCAAAATTAGGTACAACTTCAATTAAGCACATATTCTCCAAAAAAAAAAAAAAAATATATATATATATATATATATATATATATGTATATATATGTATATGTTGGCTGTCAACTCGTGCACGAGTATGACCATTTCCTGTTTTTTTTTTTTTTTGAGTGCCAATAGCATTTAACACTGTATCCTTGTGTTTTCACAGATGACTCACCAGGCCAGTCCTGGACAGACATACTCTTCCACATAAACTACATACACACACACATATATTAATGTACATATACATAGATGGAAGTAAAATGAGGAAATTAATCCGACAGTATATGGAGAAATGTAGAACAAACACGGGGGATGTTACAATGGATGGAAATTTATTAGTCGTAGTGTTGATGTTTGAACATTTCGGTTTATAAAAGAAAACCTTCTTCAGGGCAATGAAACTAGTCAAGGAGAAAAATGATTTATGTAGTTAAAAAGATGATGGATGTTTAACCATTCGTTGATTAGTGTTCATAAGTGAATCTATATAATCTATATGGAATACGTCACACCTTTTCAACATCTCCCCGTGGACCAATCATGTCTTGGCTTTTCGACTTGACATGTTCCAATCACATTTTGATTTTCGCTTTCGCATGTACCAATCACATCATTAACATTCAATTATGAACGCTAATCAATGAACGGTAACAAATCTTTTTTACACATTTTCCTTTGTCATTTGTCTTGACACATGAGTAGCACAACTTCTGTAATCTGATCTGTGCAATAAAGTGGGGATCTGGCAACTGGTTTAGCGCTCCACCTCAGCAAAAACAGTCTCCTTGTTCCTATCACATTTTGATTCTCGATTACGCTTGCACCAATCACGTTCTTTAATATTCAATTGTAAACGCTAATCAACGAACGGTAACAAATCTTTTTTTACACATTTTCCTTTGTCATTTGTCTTGACACATGAGTAGCACAACTTCTGTAATCTGATCTGTGCAATAAAGTGGGGATCTGGCAACTGGTTTAGCGCTCCACCTCAGCAAAAACAGTCTCCTTGTTCCTATCACATTTTGATTCTCGATTACGCTTGCACCAATCACGTTCTTTAATATTCAATTGTAAACGCTAATCAACGAACGGTAACAAATCTTTTTTTACACATTTTCCTTTGTCATTTGTCTTGACACATGAGTAGCACAACTTCTGTAATCTGATCTGTGCAATAAAGTGGGGATCTGGCAACTGGTTTAGCGCTCCACCTCAGCAAAAACAGTCTCCTTGTTCCTATCACATTTTGATTCTCGATTACGCTTGCACCAATCACGTTCTTTAATATTCAATTGTAAACGCTAATCAACGAACGGTAACAAATCTTTTTTTACACATTTTCCTTTGTCATTTGTCTTGACACATGAGTAGCACAACTTCTGTAATCTGATCTGTGCAATAAAGTGGGGATCTGGCAACTGGTTTAGCGCTCCACCTCAGCAAAAACAGTCTCCTTGTTCCTATCACATTTTGATTCTCGATTACGCTTGCACCAATCACGTTCTTTAATATTCAATTGTAAACGCTAATCAACGAACGGTAACAAATCTTTTTTTACACATTTTCCTTTGTCATTTGTCTTGACACATGAGTAGGCACAACTTCTGTAATCTGATCTGTGCAATAAAGTGGGGATCTGGCAACTGGTTTAGCGCTCCACCTCAGCAAAAACAGTCTCTTTGTTCCTATCACATTTTGATTCTCGATTACGCTTGCACCAATCACGTTCTTTAATATTTAATTATAAACGCTAATCACGAACGGTAACAAATCTTTTTTTAAACATTTTCAAAACTCAACGCATTCAAAACATTCATCATCTTTTCAACTACATAAATCTTTTTTCTCCTTTACTAGTTTCATATTGCCCTGAAGAAGGTTTTTTTATAAACTGAAATGTTTGTACATCGACACTACGACCAATAATAAATTTCCATCCATTGTAACATCCCATGTTCGTTTTACATTTCTCCATATACATAAATGTACATTTCCTGTCAAAATGTCTTCTTTTTAATGTATTTGATTGCTTTTCTGTTGTTGTTGTTGTTGTTGTTGTTGTTGTTATTATTCGCATTATGTATAAGGTTTTATGTGGATGTGTTTGAAGGGGAGAGTTGTTTTTTACTGTTCTTATAAAAGAGAAAGAAAAGTAAAGAAAAACATATTTTCTCTATTCTAGCTTGTTTTCTCAGTCATTATGTAGTAGGCTATCTGATGAGACTAGGCTCATATTGAGTTCTGGTTGAAATAAATTTATTATAGCCAAATGACGGTTTGTTAAGTTATTCTTTCTTTGAAAGTATATATATATATATATATATATATATATATATATATATATATATATATGAAGATAGGAGGGTTGGAGTAAAATCCGACCTCATCCTTACCTCATATATATATATATATATATATATATATATATATAACCTGATCTTCCATCTGATGAGACTGGATTTGGGGGAGCTATATCAAATCAACTTAGATTTATATAGGCCCCAATTTTGGTCGAAATAAATTTATTATGGAATTATGGTGTTGAGTTTTTCCTCCCTTTCTAAGATATATATGATGGACTCTCCCGTAGATCGACATATGAGTGTGTTATAAACCGTATTTGCATGCAAGCGTATGGTGATGAGGAAATGAACAAAACACAGATTTTAAGTTTTAAAATTGTATTAAGAAAACAACATGAGAACGGTGAAAGGATAGAAAGAGAATTACAGGATAAATTTGGTTATAGTTATGGGTGGATATTGAGTCCGTAAAATGTCCAGCTTGACTGTGGTATTGGGGTGGTGATGTAGGCAGAATATTGTGTGTGTAGTGGTAGGCGCTGTGTCTGGTAGGCGCTGTGTCTTGAATAAAAGTCAGTGAGTAGTGATGGGTGTTGGTAGGTGAGACGAGTCTTGATTATTTTAGATTCGTTGGCGGTTGCTGAACGAAATAGAATTTCCTTGTTTCACTCGGTATATCTGTTATTGATGTTGTTGTTGTTGTTGTCGTAGGCAGAATATTGTGTATTGGTAGTAAGCGTCTTTGGTTTCTTCGGATGATGTGGAAATGTTCGCGTGTTGACTTGTTGATTTGACTGCCTGGTGAGGTCAGGTTTGGGTAAGTTGGGGGTGTGATCCGCCGCCTTTTGATGTGTCCTTCGTTTTTGCTAGCGCTCGTCGGCCTGCGTTCGTGATGGTGCCTAAAGTTCTGACTGTCGGTGCCTTTCAAAGCTGTTCGTTTTATAGATATCGGCGGTCCCAAGTTGGATCAATTTGAGTTGTTTTCACTTCACCCGGGAATCGCTTTCATTGGATGATATTCGAATTTTATTTACCATTTTTTTATTTTTATTTAATTTTGGGAATTGACTGTCAAAGCGGAACTCCGATTGGAGCCCATGCGCAGATATATGTTGAAATGGTCATTCCGTTTTAGGTAACGATGGAGGGCACTTCCGACTTTATCCGTCCCGTTGGCGAGTGTATGTAGCTTGTATTAGTGAATCGGGAGATTTCGACTTTTGCATATACAACAAGTGTTCATACAATGAACATCGACACAGTGATTTGTTTATAGTGGTGAAGGCTTATGTTGGACCATCCACACTTTTTGGCACAGTCGATAGGAAAAAATTGGTGCATCAAGGATATCACAAACCCAATCAACGACCGACCTCAGGAATTTTGAATTCAGAGTTATCCCTCTCCTAGACTGGTTACCTACCCATGGCTGAAGGGCCCAGTCTGCCCTACTATCCAACCCATAGTTGGAGGGAGAATATATGGATTCATACCTTTCCCAAGGGTATTAGCGCTGTGTGAAATGCCAACAGCTTCGTCTAGGAATTGAACTCGAATCAACGAGTCCATTTTCCACGACTCTAACCACTAGCCCACGCGCCTCTCTCTCTCTCTCTCTCTCTCTCTCTCTCTCTCTCTCTCTCTCTCTCTCTCTCTAATATATATATATATATATATATATATATATATATATATATTGAAAATGAGTTTTTTCTCTTGCTGTAATTTTATTTCTGATTAAGATTCAATCACGTATAGGGCACTCAGTAAATAAAACTAGGAGTATGGGGCACTCAATTTGAAGAAAATCTTGATTGGGCCCATCAGCGTAAGTTGTAAAAATATGAAGACCTACGTGAACAATGCGTCAGAAACGGATGAATAACAAATGTATTTCCCATCGAAGTCAGATGCCGGGGATTTATTACCAACTCAACCTCGGCATTTTTGTCTAAACTTGGACTTTTTCCACCAGACCAGAGGAAATACATAAAAAAGATCCAGGAGAAAGCTCTAACTGCATCAGCGTGGATATGGCAGTCCTATATTGTGACATCAAACCGACAAAGTCTGGTGGTATCGTGAGATACTGCTGGGGCGTTCTGGGTTAGTGGTAATGATGCTTCGGCCCCGAAACCATGCCTGAACCCAAAGTCATCATCTGATGAAGGCTTTGTTGATTGCAATGCTACTGTGTAAATAGCAGTCATTGTAGGAAGATTATTATTATATTATTAAAACAAAAAATAATGAAAGTTAAAACAATATGTAAGGGGGTGACAAGACTTTCGGACCACCCTGTAGATTAATGTACAGCATGGTCGGAAAGTCTTGTCACCCCTACATATTGCTTTTTTTAGAGGTAAAATAATTCCATAACTTATATATTATATTATTAAAACAAAAAATAATGAAAGTTAAAACAATATGTAAGGGGGTGACAAGACTTTCGGACCACCCTGTAGATTAATGTACAGCATGGTCGGAAAGTCTTGTCACCCTACATATTGCTTTTTTTAGAGGTAAAATAATTCCATAACTTATATATTATATTATTAAAACAAAAAATAATGAAAGTTAAAACAATATGTAAGGGGGTGACAAGACTTTCGGACCACCCTGTAGATTAATGTACAGCATGGTCGGAAAGTCTTGTCACCCCTACATATTGCTTTTTTTAGAGGTAAAATAATTCCATAACTTATATATTATATTATTAAAACAAAAAATAATGAAAGTTAAAACAATATGTAAGGGGGTGACAAGACTTTCGGACCACCCTGTATATTTAAAAAGATAGCCTGCATGAATAAGAAATTTAATTAATTCAAAGTACATAATATAAATAAAGACTCCATTCATTTTAATGACATAGATAATTTGAATGTGTAGAATATTCTTCCTGTTAAACTGAGAAAATAAGGGGAAGTAGAAATTAGCAAGTCTAATTTGAAAAATGTTATGAGAACAAAAAACATTGTATATTTAAAAAAACAAGCTTTTTAGTCTGCTAAACTAACTACTTTAAAGATATTGTCAGAATAATTAATTATATTTGACTTTTATCTAAAGTTAAAAAGATATGTGTCTACACTGAAAAGATAAACAAAATCACGGCCCACTAATATATATACTAGCAATAACAGCTTGTTTTGTAAAATCGTTGGACATAAACAATTTTTCACCTTAATTGGTTAAAGTCACAATTTCCCTGGCATTTCTGATCCAATCTTTAAAATATTTATATGGTTGGAAAGAAAAGAAAATAATCTTTCTAAATAGGTAATTTTTATGTGTTATTATCCATTGAATTAAATTTCACAGTGAGTTAAAATTAATATTTTGTGTTGAAAAGCCGAAAATATAAAATATGACTTTTTTTTTGACTAATTTTTATACCCCACTTTGTTTTTTCAAAATCATAGTAGCTAATCTTTATCAATATTCTTGAAATTTTACACTCACATAGAAGACACCTGGAAGTACAAATAGGACATTTTTTTGTTTCTAGGTCCTGTGGAAGAGCCAATTTGAAAGCAATTTCTTTAAAAAATATAAGAGAAGCACAAAAAAAAAGCACTATACCAGTAATAGAAGACAGTACGAAAAAAAAGAAAAAAGACCTTGCATTGATCCAGCCACTCTGCAAAGAAACGTTAATGTCTACTATTTAAAATATTAAAGGCAAAAAAAATTCCATGCTGTTATTAGTTAAATTTTATTTTTTAATTATCTTCACTAATATAAATCAAATCTTGCTCAAAAACCAAGCCCTGGTGATATTTAATGTATATATATATATATATATATATATATATATATATATATATTACTTTGTTATTAATTGTTTTATTTTCAAAGTTTCCTCTGGACATACAGATTCACACAACTGCCTTTTATATATGTATAGAATACCAAGCCCTGGTGATGTTTAATGTGTATATATATTTACTTTGTCATTAATCGTTTTGTTTTCAAAGTTTCCTCCGGACATACAGATACACACAACTGCCTTTTATATATGTATAGAATACCAAGCCCTGGTGATATTTAATGTGTATATATATTTACTTTGTCATTAATTGTATTATTTTCAAAGTTTCCTCCGGACATACAGATACACACAACTGCCCTTTATATATGTATAGAATACCAAGCCCTGGTGATATTTAATGTGTATATATATTTACTTTGTCGTCAATTGTTTAATTTTCGAGGTTTCCTCCAGACATACTGATACACATAACTGCCCTTTATATATGTACAGATAGATAAATGGTTGGATACTTTCCAGATAGATAGTATATATTGAACATTTTTGAAAAAACAAATTATGTTATCTAACATCATTTGTTTTTTCAAAAATGTTAAATTTCAAACTGTCGGATTAATTTCCATCTATTTTTCATATTTGTCTAATGAAAAAAACAATATATCTGGATTTTTACACCTCTGAAGGCTTTCATCTACAACACTACGGATTTATCAACACACAAGTGATTTGAAACTTTACATCTTTCTTCAATTACGCTGTGGACTTGTAAATTACTTTTTTTAATAGCTGGAATATATCATGAACAATTTTGATACTCATTATACACTTTTATATAATTTTACATCAAACTCTTTTGAGTTTTATTATGAACTATAATGCTTCTGATTTTTAAAAATAAAATTTATTTTATTTTTAACACGAACACGCATTTAAATAAAAAAAATTCCAGCATTGAATAATAGCGTTTTGTTTGTACCCTGTCTTCTAACGGTTATTTTTTCTATCTTTCTCTCATATGTTGCTCTTGAGGATGACCGATCGATTGAAGTGGTCGAAACAGATTTCTGTCAGCAACTATATAACATCATTTGTTTTTCCAAAAATGTTAAATTTCAAACTGTCGGATTAATTTCCATCTATTTTTCATAGTATATATTGTATATTAATAATATATACTTTGCTTTTACTCACTACCAATCATATTATTATTATTATTATTATTGATAATGAATGTAAGCAAAATATTCTCATAGAATGTGACTATCATTTGTATGTTACATTCCTCTTTCAAAATTCTTTCAGTTCTTGTAGACATTTGAGTGAAAAATATTTCTTTATTGTTTTAGATAAAAAAACAAAACAATATATGCTTATTGGTTTGAATTCAGAGTATTTTTTTCTCCTAGACTGGTTGCCATGTGAAGATTAAAGACACCAGTCTGCACTACTATTTACCCATAGCTAGAGGAGAATAGTTGGATTCATACCTTTCCCAAGAGTATTGTAGACTAGGGAGATTGTTTTTTTTTTTGCTGAGGTGGCTCCCAAATGCTGTTTTTCTGCACAGATCAGATTACTCTTTATTCGCTGAGTTGTAGAGGACCTGTAGGAAGATACATTACTAACTGAGTTAAACCGCCCCCCTTCTAAAGTTGTACTTTAGTTGTTTGTTAGGGTTAGGGTTAGGGTTAGGGGTTAGTTTAGAGTTGTACTTTATTTACTTTTTGCGAATGTTTATAGTTTAGTGCTTTTTAAAAATTTTGGACCATATGACCATAAGGCACCCCCTTCTGCAATCTTGACTCATGGGACACTTTTCTCATTTACACCATAAAAATCCAGTTGTTTGTTAGGGGTTAGGGGTAAGGGTTAGGGTTAAGGTTAGTTTTATAATTTTAAAAAAAACCTCTAAGAATCGTCTGTAAACAATAAACTGGATTTTGACAGTAAATGGAAAAATGTCCCACAAATCAAAATCGCAAAAGGGGTGCCTTAAGGTCATATGGTCCAAAATTTTATCTTAAAAAGAAAAAAAAATCATAGGGATAAAATTAGTTGACATTAGAATAAATTAATTTTCAAAACTTTGTTGATCCAAGTAAAAATGAAACATTGAATTTGTACCTCGGTTGTTCATTTCTTTATCTTTTCCTTCATCTTCACCCTGTGATCTGCTGGAACCGCAAAATCCACCAGTTGAGAAGTTTTTTTCTTTTTGTTAATCAACACTAGGTCTGGTCTCCTGGCTGGGATAGGGTGATCAGTCTTTATTTCAAAGTCCCAGAGAATTTCATGCGTTTCATTCTCAAGAACAGATTATGTTTATGCATATACCATTTTGTTCTATATTCAAAATTTAATTTTTTGCATAATTCCCAGTGGATCACCTTCCTAACCCAGTCGTGCCTAGTTTAGTATTCCCCTTGTGCTAATTTGCTACATTCGCTTAGTACATGGTTTACAGTCTCATCTCTGTCACTGCATAGTCTACATTTACTATTTTGTTGGGTCCTATCAATTTTTGCTTTGATATAGTTTGTTCTCAAGGCATTATTTTTATTCATATTTATTTAGATATTTTATAACAATTAATGGGCGCCCTGTCGTCTGAGGCGTTAGAATGCACTGACTGCACCTCTGCAGAGGGTAAGATATTATTATTATTATTATTAGTTTTCACACCAGCGTTAGCTAATGGTATTTCACTGGAGTCTGAGTGACAGCAAGTCTCCTCAGGTCTCCAGGACTCTTCTCAGTATTCTAGCCAATTGCAGCAATGCAGTTGTCGGATGGTCTCAATTCCTCCTCTGATTTCCAGTTCCTCCAGACTTTTTTTGATGATTTATGGTTCAAACACTCCGACATTTAATTTTTAACTTCCATCTCCTCAAGCAATATCTTTCAAAAATTTATTTTACATTGCCCGGAGGTCGTTTTTTTTATTTTGCTATTATTATAATTATCATTATGGGAGTTTATGGCAACATTAATGTTATATTGTTCAGGTTAAAAGTGTGGTATGGTTAAAACAAAACCAAAACTTAAAAAAAACCTTATTTTATGATGCAGGTATCATTGGGGATCAAAAAGGTTTTGGTAAATAGGCCAAAGCTACTGTGTTTATCAAATATGTGCATTTTTATCAGGTGAAGAACATGGTAAAAAATAACCTAAAGTTGATTTTTAAAAATTATTTTTTATACCTTATTTATCCGATGCAGGTATCATTGGGGAACGAGAAAAAGATTTTCTTCCTTGTCCTGATGTTTGTGTGTGATCGAGCATTGTCATATGGGGGAAATAGTCGATTGTCAAGTTGGGTCTTACTCGTCAGATTCTTGCTCTGGCCTGTTAGGGTCTCAATGTAGGCCTTAGTTTTATAATAATAAAAAACGATTATTTCCTATAAGTCTAACACGATCAAAGGGGAAGCACTCTTGACTGATAAATTATTTATTTATTTTCCCATTAAACTAACCTAAATCCTAATCCTAACCCTGTCTTCTTTTTCCCTTGTAGATCAATAAATAAATAAATAATTTATCAGTCAAGAGTGGTTCCCCTTTGATCATGTTAGATTTATAGGAAATAAGCCTAAACCTTAACCCTAACCCTGTCTTCTTTTTTCCTAGTAGATGAATAAATGATTTATCATCAAGAGTGGTTCCCCTTTGATCATGTTAGATTTATAGGTTATAACCTTAAAAAAAATCATTATGTGAAATAAAGAAGATGGCATTAGTTTTTGACTCACCTTTGTAGAATTTAAAATTAACAACAGTGATGGTAGGTGTGGCGCTCCACCTCAGACGGCAAAACAATCTCCTTGGTCTAGCGCTAGTGAAAAGGGGGCTTTAGACTCCCTCGCTGACTGGCTGATATCGACTTTAGGCCGCCCCGGCGACTTTACTGGAAAATCATGTGGTACCGAACACAGAATCATACAGTGAATTCAAACATGTTTTCACAACTGTTTGATCTCATTGGGAAAGGTAAGATATTTGGTGAGAAACCTTTGGGTTCAAATGAATAATGGCATGCTCTGCTGATTGTATTATTTACCACTTATCCGGTCAGGCACAAGGCCCTATTAATGTGGGATCACCCACGAACCGAAGCTCATGGGAGGCGGGTGCAAATAATACGTTCATCCCGTCGGCATTCCTCCTCAGGCAAGGCAATAAACTCAGCCTGCCCGTTTAAATCGATGGAGGCAGGTGTTGCCTGAGGGTTGGCCCCCTGGGATCAACGTTGTTAACTTCTGTGGTCCAGGGCCAATGCCACTAGACTTCCGGCCAAAGGGTTGAGGCTGATTTCCTCTTGTGTGTTGTGACATAAAGTGGGTGTTTGGAAATGAGAATAAAGATTTATATATCAAAATGAAATACGTCTCTGTGTTCATAATTGCTGAAGTGAGTTAGTATTATGTTGGTTTGAACAACAACTAACTAAGCACTACTGAACTGGTGCCCAAAGCAGCTGGTATTTATGGCACGCAGGAATACTCCATCCATGCATTCCTTGAGTCCTGATTGGCTTCTTGGTTTCTGTGGTGTTATAGTGTTTGATAGTGTAGCGATTGTCTGCCCGTTTGGTCTGGAAGAGTTACCTTCCCTTGTGTTTCAGGTTTTGACTGTGAGGCGTCCTGATATTTAATCAGGGACGCGCCAAATTTGAACCCTCTATTCTCCCCTTGACTGCAACCAGCACACAATGTGTTAGACAGTTACGTTTATGCTCTTTAGGTGGGTGGTTTGCATAATTTGCTTGAAGCATTGTGTTTATATTGGTTTGTTGGTTGGTTTTGAAGGCTATCAAATGCAAGTGTAAAGAAAAATGAAGGAAACTATGGTGTTGTTTGTTAACCTGTGATTTATTCTCAATATTTGGGATAAAAATCCCTTCTACAGAAGATTACCAGAACTGAAGTTGTTGCTAGTGGTGTTTTGGTTCTGTCTCATGCTTCTGTCTGGGTGTGTGTATGTTTGTTCATGTGTGTGTGTCTGTCCTTTTTTTATTTTTAATTTTTTTTATTATCATTCCAGACGGGCTCGCCTCTAAGCATGAATTTTTTTTTGTTTACCATATTTGAAAATATTACTGGACCGTGTGAAATCCGTTAGTAATGATTATTATAAATGACATATTAAATTAATGATTGTTGGGACTGAGTTTTTGTTATTCTATAAATAAGTGGAAAATGGTTTGTTTACCATATTTGAAATATTACTGATGCGAAATCCGTAGTTATAATTTTATAAATGACATATTAAAATTAATGATTGTTGGACTGAGTTTTTGTTATTCTAACCATTTATTCAAAATAAGTGGAAAATGGTTTTGTTTACCATATTTGAAAATATTACTGGGACCGTGTGAAAATCGTTAGTAAATGATTATTATCAAGAGTGTAGTATTATATGATTGATGGATATAGATATATTATGATATATACTATGAAAGGGGATTGTGAGTATAAAGCATAATGAGAAAATTGTTTGTTTACGATAGATTGAATAATTGTGTCGAATCTCGTAGTGCATGTTCACTGACCGTATATATAGATTGGAATATGATATGATTAGACTTAGAGGAAGTTTTTTGTTCTAAGCATATTTATACGAAATAATGTGGAAGAATGGTTTTGTTTAGACTCGTAATGATATAGAATAGATATTATGGAGAGTTTTGGCGGTTACAAACTCAAAGGAAAGAAAAGGCGAGGTCTTGTTCGTAAATGATAGGACGGAATTATATAATGACTAATTTAATTGTGATGATTGATAAAAGAGATATATATATATGTATATTTCTTATATTCCACAAAGTGGAAAATTGAGATATATATAGATATTGCTAATATTGACTTGGGGAGACTAGCAGGATCTGAGTTAGTAAAGAATATATGTATCAAATGACTATTAAAATTAATGATTGTTGGGACTCGGGAGATGTGTTGTTATTGAGCTTGCGGATAATATTCAGGGAAAAAAATGTATTGTGGGAAAAAGAAAATGAGATTATATATATTGATTCATATTATGAGTGAATATTACTGGACTGCGAAATTCGTTAGTAATGATTATTATCAATGATATTACAATTAATGATTGTTGGGACTGAGTTTTGTTATTCTAACTATTCAAATAAGTGGAAATGTTTTGTTTACCATATTTGGAAAATTATTATGGATGCGAATCTCGTGTAATGAATTATTATAATGACATATTAATTTATGATTGTTGGGACAGAATGAGTTTTTGTTATTCTAACTATTCAAAATAAGTGGAAATGGTTTTGTTTGGACTCATGTCAAAAGAGGAATGCAGTAGTACCTTGACTTACGACTGCTCCAACTTCGGCTTTTCCGAGTTACGCGACTTGTAACTCGGTCTATTTTTTGCTTTGTAATTGAGAACTAAAATTTCCAGGTACAGCAAGCTTCAGATAAGCTTATGCTGACAAGTTCACTAATATTAAGTATTCTAAACTCCTTCAAATAAAATCTGAAAAAAATTTTTTTAAAGATTTCAAAACTAATAAGTGGAGAGAAAAAAAAATCTTAGATCAATATTAGTTCCATTTTGGTTGTAAAAAGAAAATTTTCAACTGGTTATGTGTGAAAGGTAAATAGAAAATTGCACTATTGAATTGCAGTTTATAAGGCAATTTCCAAACATCAAGCATAAAAATCATAATTTGGTACAAATCAAACATGAAATCTGCTACTTTTCATCAAGAATATGGAGTATTTTAAGTGAAATTAATCTTAAAGTTCTGTTTATATTTTATTTATATAATCCTGTTTTTTGGTTCCATTCTACAAATGATTTATTTGTTCTTGATTAATGTTTTTTTAAAGCTTCAGAAAAGTAAGTGTCCATTACTTTAATGGACTCTCTAACTTCTTTATAGTACATTCATATATTCTTGGGCTAGACGGGCGGTCGGAGAGGGGCTCTCTGATCAATCGGCTTGGTCACGTCAAGCCCTAGCATCTTATATGATTTTCCCAACCCTATTGCCCTTATGGCAAGGCCAACCCTTTTTATCATATGGGTGCTAGAAGGCGGTGGCTGTGGGTCTACATGTCCTGGAATGATGTTAAACTCTATCTGATGGTGAGCTTCCAATTTGGAGGTTTGGGGAATGTGGAGCATCCCTTCATCACCATTGCTCCCTGGTCCACTCTGGCCCGGAGTGGTAGTACCTGTTAGGGTCCCATCTATGGGTTAAATAGAAAGGATGTGTTTTAAAACATTGTATTATCCATTAAGAATGGTTTATTTCAAAACTTTAACTTTCGGCATTAAATGTTATGCGTAAATAAAAACAACACACAACAACATCCATATCATGTTGTAAATGCACTTTTGTACCTTCTATTCCTGATGTGTTTCTTTTTATAATTTCTTTCTATGTCTTCTACTTGTCTATATATTTCTGTATCATGTTTTCCCGTGCTTAAGTATAAAGATTGTTTTTTACATCTTTGTTGGAATATTGCTTGTATTATATGTACCGCATGTTTGGAAGGCCTTCAAGCAACCCAGCAACCATAACTGTAATACCTTTTAATCTAAAGGCCAATGAAAACTAGTATGGAATGCCTATGAGCTGAAGGAGAGCAACCGCCGCCCACCCCTGTCTAAATGGACAGACACAATTGGTGTCCATAATTGAATAGTACTGTAGCGATTGTCTGCCTTGCTTGGGCTGGAAGAGTTTCTTCCCTTGTTTCAAGGTTTGACCGTTAGGCGTCCCTGACTATTTATTCAGGGAATTCCCTCCTTACACAAACAAAATCCGTCAATACAACATGACCCTGAATAATATAAAGACAATCATTTGTAAATGGGAGGCAATAATTTAACTATTGTAACTGAAGATTGAATGGTATTAAAAAAAAATATTAAAAAAATGTACTTTTAAGAATAGAGACAGAATGATCCTGACCTTGTTTGGCAATTTGCATTTTCATATAGGGAAAAGCTAATAATATTTTGACACATCTTGAATTAATAAAGAGATGCTGTTCAGAGATGAAGAAGAAAGTTGAAAAAAAAAAAAAATTTTTTATTTAAGCTTCAACCAGTTATAATAACTTGAAATCTTACAATACATGACCTACCATTATGCTTGTGACAATACGAGATCTGTATTGAGTTACAGCTTGCTTGTTGCCTTGTGTTGCCGATTCGACGGTAATTGGAATATTGCTTTTACAGTGAGTATGATGTTTATTTCTACATTAACAAAAAGGTTGATGTGGAGAGAGATGGCCTGAGACTAAGAGAATCCTGAAGAGATCTAATACAACCAGCGACAGAGATAATAGGGTTAGAAGATAGAAGACAATTCTTTCTTTCTTCTTTTGGAAGTTCATCGGCAGACAACGATGACGTCACTCCATATTTTCGTTGTATACCTCTGGTGGCTCGTGTAGTCAATTCTATATTGAGATAGACGGTCATACACATTGCAGGGAATTCCATCTGCATTTGGTTGTTCATGAGACGACTAGACATCGCTGCTCTGCAGTCCTGTTTATCTCGTTAAGCTGCTTAGCTCCTGTGCGGCAGGTGTCTCACCAACCTTGTCTGTTGAAGGCCAGATCTTCCACGCTTAAAGGTGTGATGATCATTTCTTCAGCGTTGTCTTAATATGGTCTCTGACTGCTTTGAGGGGTGGTCCTGTCTCCGCGTGCCATCTGTGAGTTCACTGTAGTTTACAGTGGAGTCTGTCTGCAGGCGAATGGTGTGACCCACGGGTCAATGCATACTCTGCTTCTAATTTCTAAGTGGGGGATTTTGTGCACCACTTTACGCCCAGTATATGTTGGAGGCAGTTTTCCCCTTTGGATTTGCAGAGATATTATTTGCCTAAAAATCAGAGCCTACTGAATCAAGAACAGAGAAATTGTTGGGATAAAATTTCAAGTATTTATGCAAGTATGTAAATTATTCTACTGAGAAAATATCAAGTTATATCTTTTGTCGCTAAATAGTTGACTGCTTTTTGTGAACCACTGAGTAATATTCAGTTAGCTTTATAAATATAATCTTGCAGATATAGCTCAATATATGCATCTCTCTCTCTCTCTCTCTCTCTCTCTCTCTCTCTCTCTTGC
>JALAJA010000676.1:0-28841 GCA_023376005.1 Doryteuthis pealeii | reverse complement strand
TATATGGTTTCCAAAAACTATTCTTATTGACAAATAATTTGCACATATATTAAATTTCTAGTCATCCCATGTAATACTAATAATATTGCACATATATAATTTTTTCATTAGATTAAATTTTCCCAATGTAATTTACTAATAATTTTGCCACATATATAATTTCATAGTATCCCAATGTAATACTAATAATTGCACATATATTATTCTAGTATCCCAACTTAATACCTAATAATTTGCAACTATAAATTTCTAGTATCCAATGTCAATACTAATATTTGCACAGTATATAATTTCTAGTATTCCATGTATACTAATAAATTTTGCACATAATATAATTTCTTAGTATCCAATGTAATACTAAAATCATTGCACAATATAATTTCTAGTATCCCAATGTTAATACTAATAATTTTGCCACAATTATATAATTTCTTAGATCCCAATGTAATACTAATAATTTGACATATATAATTTTCTTTAGTATCCCAATGTAATACTTAATACATGTTGCACATATATAATTTCTAAGTATCCCAATGTAATACTAATAATTTGCACATATATAATTCATCCCAATGTAATACTAATAATCTGACTATATAATTTCTGTATCCCAATGTAATTACTAATAATTTGCCATAGTATAATTTTAGTTCCAATGTAATACTAATAATTTGCACATATATAATTTCTAGTATCCCAATTGTAATCACTAAATAATCTTGCCAATATAATATTCTAGTATCAATGTAATCACTAATAATATTGCACACTAATATAATTGCTAGCTATCCCAATTGTAATACTAATAATTTGCACATATATAAATTTCTAGTATCCAATGTAATACTAATAATTTGACAATATATTAATTTTAGTTCCCAATATAATAACTAATAATTGCACATATATAATTTTCTTAGTATCCCATGTAATACTAATTATTTGACATATGATAATTTTTCTAGTATTCCAATGTAATACTAATAATTTGCACATATTATAATTTCTAGTATCCAATGTAATACTAATAATTTGTACATATATTAATTTCTAATAATGCTAATACATAATTAATTGCACATACATAATTTCTAGTATCCAATGTATAATTAATAATTTTGTACTATATAAATTTCTGTATTCCAATTGTATACTAATATTTGTACAATATATTAATTTCTAGTATCCCAATGTAATGCTAAATTAATTTGTACATAATTATATGGTTTTCAATTATTCCAAGTAAGTATTAGACTCAAGTAGATATAATAGATTGGGTGTATTTCTGTCTGGAACCAAAACTACATAACAGCTTACAACATTCTAATGATTGTATAAGTCGAGTATTTAATTTAAAGTCAGAATCATTAATACATAGAATAAAAGAACAAACCCTGTGTTATATACACTAAAATTTGAGTATGTAATTTTAAATATTGTTTTTTTACTCTCACCATTTTTTCTGTAACATTGAATTTTTTACACACACTCCAGGCAATATCTTTCAAAAATTAATTTTTACACTGGCCAGATCGCGTTTGTTTTTGTTAATAATCATTTGTAAACTTTTGCTTCAAGTAACTATTCCTAATGCAAATAATTTGCAGGCATTTATATTGTTCCAAGCATTCTTTTTCTAATATCATAATTTGTACACAATTATATGGTTTCAAAGTATTCCAAGTAACTATTTGTCTGAAGTAGATAATAATACTAATGATTGTGCAAGAAATTCAATTTTTGCCATGCTACTAAATGGTATATGCATAAAATGGAATTTGTCCTAGAGAATTAGACGCATAAAATTCTTTGGGACATCAAATAGAGACAGACACCAAATCCTATCTAAGAGACCAGACTTAGTATCTATCAACAAAAAGAAAAAGACGTGTCATCTCGCTGTGGATTTTGCCATCCCAGCAGATCATAGAAGGTGAAAGAAAAACAAAAAGATAGACAAATACTTGGACCTGGCCAGAGAGTTGAAAAATCTGTGTAACATGAAGGTAAAGTCATGCCAATTGTAATTGGGGCCTTGGAACGGTTCCCAGGATTGTGGAAAAGAGTCTGGAAGAATTAGAAATCTGAAGAAGAATTGAGACTATCTAAACAGCAGCACTGTTAAGATCAGCTTGAATATTCAGAAGATTCCTGGAGACCTGCTGTCACTCAGCTTCCTGTGAACTACCCAGCTTAGGTGGTGTAAGAAACCTAATGATAATAATAATAATGATAATAATAATCATTTTGTAAACAATTATTGCTTCAAGTGACTAATCTTAATGCAAATAATTTCTACACAATTATATGGTTTCAAGTATTCCAAGTAATTATTTGTCTCAAGTAGATATATAATAATAATAATAATATAATAATAATAATAATAATAATAATAATGAGACCAGACTTAGTATTGTTTAACAAAAAAAAAAGAACTTTGCGGTCCCAGGGTGAAGCTGAAGGAAAATGAAAAGATGGATAAATACCTGGACCTTTGCCAGAGAAAAAGCTGTGGAATATGAGAGTGAAAGTGATACCAATTGTATTGGTGCACTTGGAATGGTACCAATAAACTTGGAAAAAGACTGGAGGATCTAGAAATCAGAGGAAAGAATAGAGACCATTCAGACTACTGCACTGCTGCAATCGGCTAGAATACTCAGAAGAGCCCTGGAGACCTGAGGAGACTTGTTGTCACTCAGACTCCAGTGAAATACCATCAGCTAATGCCGATGTGAAAAACTCAAAAGGAGTGAAAATAATGATAATAATAATTTGTAAACCACCATTGCTTTAATAACTATTCTTAATACAAATTATTTGCACATAGTTTTATAATAATATCAATTATTCTTATCCATTATTACTAAATAATCTTCATTCTTTAAATGATATGACTCAAAATTAAGTTTAATATCAATAGAAATCAGAATTTTGTGTAAGTTATTTAAAAAGGATAAAATTGTGAATGCCTGGCATTTACTTTGAATATGACAGAACATTTTTGTATTATAGCAGCAGAGTTGGCTTAAGATGTGACTGCTATGGCAGTGGTTGGAAAAGAGTAATCAATACTTAAGCCCTATTTTAGAGAGATTTTAAACTTATACACTGTATCAACAGCAATAAAAAAAACATTGGATGGGAGGGAGTTGATTCACACCTCTTGTTTTCTATATGTTGCCTTCAACACTGATCTGATAGACTGAGATATAGATTGGATCAGCACACCCCCACCCTGTGCTGCTACTGTTGACTGGGGTGGATGATATCACAGCTATTATGTGATAAATGTGATAAATAATCAAACTCGGCAAGCAACCCCCCCCCCCCAAATATGATATAGTGGTGATAGCTATTAAATATTTATATTCTACTTTCAAGAAGTGATGAGGGTTCAAGCTCTGTTAAAAAGCTAGGATAATGAATGCATTTTTTTTTGTTTTCGTTTTTTGGAAGAGGGTGTTAAAAATGTGTCTTCCATCTTTTATTTTCAAAGATTTTGTGTGTGTCTGTCCAAAAATGTCTTAGTATCATTCCAGTTTTGGCCTACCTGTCTTTTTAATATTAGATAGGTCTTAGTGGTTTGATTATTTATTTATTTGTGTTGTGTGTGTGTGTGTGTGTGTGTGTGTTGTGTGTGTGTGTGTTCTTCAGGTGCAGACATAAACACACACATACAGACTACACATACACACACAGAATTTCAAGTAATACAACAGAATGGACAGAACCTAGTAATAAGCCAACAGTGCAGGACCTTCAGAAATCTTATGACAAAGGGTTCTTTATCTCGAAATATAAGAATAAATCAAAGGTAAACAAACAACACCATAGTTCTGATTTTTTTTTACATTTGCATTGTGATAGACTTCAAACCACTACCAAACCAATACAAACACAATGTTCAAGCAAAGTACAAAACTCTTATATACATATATATATATATATATATATATATATATATATATATATATATATTTATTTATATTTTAAAGGCATTACAATGCGTATAAAATAGTGTCCAATGTCTAATCAATTTCAAAGTATCTTCATCTTCAGAGACTGTTTTCAAAAACAGTCTCTGAAGGAAGATACTTCGAAATGATTAGACATTGGACACAATTGTAATTGCCTTTAAAATGTAAATAATTATAACTTTACTTAACAATGTTTCAAGCAAATTATCAAATACTATATTTATATATATTATATATATATATATATATATATATATATATATATAAATGCAATTACCCAATTCCTACTATGAGTATGATGTGACATAAGATCTAATTTTAAGCAGAGTTTAACAGGTTTTAATTAAGAGTATCCCATCTCCTATACAGGCTGCCATAAACAAACATTAAAGATTCCACTCTGTCCTATAAAGTCCATACATCTATACATCTCCTTTTAGCTATGAGTAAATAATAAGGATCTTTAATTTTGCTCAGCAAGCAGTCTAGAAATGCTGAATGCAAATCTTGTTAAACTCAACTTTAAAAAATTGACCTTGTGTTGCATCCTGCTCATACAAAGGAGTTAGGTAGATACATACCCACTCTCTTGGTAATCATTGTGCAAAGCAGTTGGCTTTCTCCTTCCCTATAGCCTTTCAGATACTGTCAAAACCAGACATCATGCTATGAGTAAATTTCTTTTATTTCATGGTCACTTCTCCACAAAAAATGCTTAAAAAATTTTTTGAAATAAAAAGCTTAATACTATTTTCCAAGATGTGAAATAATAAAATTAAAGTCCCTGTGATAACATGTTGGACTTGACATTCATTGTAAGTTATTTTTGAAGTCTTGACATTCTATTTTTCTTACTTTCAGACTGGAAAATGAATAAACCTCCTAATCCCCATACCACTACTGTTCTTCTAAAGGGTGGATTTGGCAAAAATAAACCCAAAGGTTGATATGCAATTAAAACAAAAAAAATGATCCAAGATAGCAATCTGTAGTAAATAAACAATAAAAACAAATGAAATGTCCTTAAAACATGGATAATTATGCTAAACTAAACAGATGGCATCTGCCTATTATATATAACAAAAATTTTTACTTTAATTTTTACTTTTTCTCTTCATCAGAAATTAATTATTTCCAAATATGCCAAATGTTAAAGGAAAAAACCTTTTTTGCTTATGAGGTAGAATTTCAGTTTAGTTTACTTGGCAGAGCATCACCTTGGAAAACAAGGTTCCCGGTTTGATACTAGCCCTCACCAACTCAGCACAGTTTGGATCTTTGCAGCAAAGTAGGGAGGCTTATGGTAGAAGTGGCACTCCACCTCAGATGCAAAAAATCACCCTTGTCCAGTGTTTGTGAAAAGAGGATAGACACTGTCACAATAGGCCACTCAGCTGACTTTATTACTTAATAAAGTGACTTTACATCCTTTATTTTTAATAATGACCATTTTACAACTCATATGCAATAGAGTAAGTATCTTTAACTATGAAAATTTATTTGTGATTGGGCTAAGTTTTACTTGACATTTAAAACAATGGTAATAATAGTTTTAAAAAATGCAAAATATGTAAAAGGAATATCTTTTGTCTGTTAGACTCGCTGTGTCTGTAATCTAAGTCTCAACTTCTAACTCACCGTAGAATGGAAACTTCAGTTAATATCTTAACACTTTGACTATGAGTTTCCCCACTCTATGCTCATGATATTGAAAATAACTGAAGATGTCAATGTTGTAATCTCTCACTTAACAATTTGATTTGCTGTATATTGTCTAGGTAATAGCAATGTAGAAATGGGGGAATTCTGTGGCTGAGAATTCAGGCTGCCTGGCTACATATATTCTTGGTTCGCAGCTATGAGTTGTTTTGTGTAAACAAAATAGCAAACGTGACCTATTTTCAGTACTCGCTGACAGGAAGGGAGTATTCCCCTTTTCATACTCATAGACCAGGAGATATTTTGTGTTAGAGGTAGAGCAGACACCTTACCATCAGCTCTCCCACTTACTGTAGAGATCAAAGCTGTGTACTCACGTGCTGAGTAATTTGTTTATTAGTACAACCTTGTTATATATATTTCTTCGTGAGCAACAATATCAGCTATGAGTTATAAGGGTGGTTTATCTTAGCTTCTGCCTTGAATCACAAGGTTCCAGCAGGATTCAATACCCCTGCCCAACTCATAGCTGATATGTTGTTTCTACCAAGAAATATAATATAACAAGGTTGCTACTAAAAATACTCGCACGATGGAGTAGCAACAGCTTTGATCTTACAGTAAAGTGGGGGAAAGCTGAAATGGATAGGTGTGCTGCTCTTACTCTAACACAAAAATAATCTCCCTGTCTAGAGCTAGTGAAAGGGGATATATCCCTTCTACTGTCAAGCTGATACTGACAAAACGTCACTTTGCTTATTTGTTTACAACAAAACACTCAAGCTGCAACCAGAAGTATATGTAGCAGGCAGCCTGAAATTCCAGCCACAGAATCCCATTATCTACATTGCTATTACTAGCACATACAGCCAATCAAATTGTTAAGTGAAGAGATGTACAACATTTGAAATCGCTTCAGTTATTTCAAATCATGAGCATAGAGTTGGGGAACTCATAGCAAAGTGTAAATGATATTAACTGAAGTTTCCATCTACGGTGATGTTAGAGTTGAGATTAGATTACAGACACAGCGAGTCTTACAGACAAAAGATATTCCTTTTACATATTTCATTTTTAAACTATTATTACCATTGTTTAAATGTCAAGTAAAACTTAGCCCAATCACAATTAAATTATTCATAGTTAAGTACTACTCTATTGCATATGAGTGTTGTAAAATGGTCATTATTAAAATAAAGGATGTAAAAGTCAACTTTTATTAAGTAATAAAGTCAAGTGAGTGGACCTATTGCTGGACAGTGTCTATCCTCTGTTTCACAAACACTGGACAAGGGTGATTGTTTTTGCATCTGAGTGGAGTGCCACTTCTACCATAAGCTCCCTACTTTTGCTGCAAAAGATCCGAAACTGTGCGTGAGTTGGTAGGGCTAGTATCAAACCGGGACCTGTTTTTCCAAGGTGGATGCTCTGTTATGCAAGTAAACTAAACTGAAAATTTCTAACCTCATTAAGCAAAAAAAGGGTTTTTTCCCATATAACATTTGAATATTTGGAATAATAATTCTGATGAGAGAAAAAAGTAAAATAAAGTAAAAATATTTGTTATATAAATAGGCAGATGCCATCTGTTTAGGTTTAGGCATAATTTATCCATTTTTAAGGCATATTCATTTGTTTTTATTGTTCTACTTTCTACAGATTCTATCTTGGTCATTTTTTGTTTAATTGCGATATCAACGTTGTGGGTTATTTTTGCAAATCCACCCTCTGTAGGAAGACAGTGTGTGATGGGGATTTAGGAGTATTTCAATTTTCCAGTCTGAAAGTAAGAAAAATAGAATTCCAAGACTTCAATAATCACTTACAATGAATTGTCAAGTCCAACATGTTATCCACAGGGACTTATAATTTTATTTTTCACACTTTGGAAGAATAGTATTAAGCTTTTTATGTCAAAAAAGAGTTTTTAAGCATTTTTTGATTGGAGGAAGTAACCATTGAAAATAAAGAAATTTACTCATAGCATGATGTCTGGTTTTGACGCTATCTGAAAGCATATAGGAAGGAGAAGCCCAACTGCTTTGCACAATGATTACCACAGAGAGTGGGTATGTATCTACCTAATCATTTGTATGAGCAGGATGCAACACAAAGGTCAATTTTATAAAGTGAGTTTAACAGATTTGCATTCAGCATTTCTAGAGCTTGCTTGCTGAGCAAAATTAAAGTATTCGCTATATTATTTACTCATAGCAAAAAGGAGATTTGTATAGATGTATGGGACATTTTAGGACAGAGTGGAATCTTTAATGTTGTTATGGCAGCCTGTATTAGGAGATGGGATACTCTAAATTAAAACTGTAAACTCTGCTATAAAATAGATCTTATGTCACATCAATACTTAATATGTAGGGGATTGCGGTAACTTGATTATATATTATATACTATATATATATAATATATATTACTATATAAATAGTATTTTGATAATTTGCTTGAAACATTGTTAATAAAAGTTAAATTATTTTACATTTTAAAGGCATTACAATTTGTCCAATGTTAAATCAATTTCGAAGTATCTTCCTCTTCAGAGATGTTGGGTGAAAACAGTCTCTTGAAGATGAAGATACTTGGAAATTGATTAGAATTGGACACTAATATTTATTAACGCATTGATAATTGCCTAAAAATATAAATTAATTTTTATATATATATTATATATAATATATATTATATATTTATAATATTATGTATTATAAGAGTTTGTACTTTGCTTGAAAACATTGTGGTTTGTATTGTTTGGTAGTTGGTTTTGAAGTCATATCACAATGCAAATGTAAAAAAAATAAGGTAACTATGGTGTTGTTTGTTTACCTTTGCTTTATTCTTAATATTTCGAGATAAAGAACCCTTTTCATAAGATTTCTGAAGGTCCTGCACTGTTGGCTTATTACTAGTTCTGTCCCATGTTCTGGTGTATTACTTGGAAATTCTGTCGTGTTAGTGTATGTGTACAGTCTTGTATGTGTGTGTTTTATGTCTGACATGAAGAACACACACCACACACACACACACACAACACACCACACACACACACAACAAATAAATAAAATAAAACAAACCACTAAGACCTATCTAATAATTAAAAAGACAGGTAAGGCCAAACCTGGATGATACTAACATTTTGGACAGACACAACAAAATCTTTGAAATAAAAGATGGAAGCACATTGTAACACCACTATCTTTCCAAAAAACGAAAACAAAAAAAAGATGCATTCATATATCCTAGCTTTTAACAGAGCTTGAACCCTCATCACTTTCTGTGCAAAGTAAAAATATAAATATTAATAGCTATCACCCTATATCCAGTATTTGGGGGGGGGGGTTTTGCTTGCCGAGTTTGAATTATTATCACATTATATCACATAATAGCTGTGATATTCATCCACCCCCCAACGTCACAGTTAGCAGGCACCGGGGGTGGCTGATTCCAATCTATATTCTCAGTCTATCAGTTATCAGTGTTAAGGACAACAGATAGAAAAACCAAGAGGTGTGAATTCAACTCCCCTCCCCATCGCAATGTTTTTTTTATTGCTGTTGATAACAGTGATATAAGTTTTTAAAATCTCTCTAAAATAGGGGCTTAAGATATTGATTACTCTTTTCCAAACACTGCATAGCAGTCACATCTTAAGCCACTCTGCTTGCTATTAATACAAAATGTTCTGTCATATTCAAAGTAATGCCAGAGCATTCACAATTTTTAATCTTTTTTAATAACTTACAACAAAATTCTGATTTATATTCTGATATTAACTTAATTTTGAGTCATTCATTTAAAGAATGAAGTTATTAGGAATAACTGGGATAAGAATATTGATATTATTATAAAACATGTGCAAATAATTGTATTAAGAATAGTTACTTAAAGCAATGGTGGATTTACAAGATTATATTATCAATTATTTTCACTCCTTTTTGAGTTTTACATCCGGCTTAGCTGATGGATATTTCACTGAGTCGGTGACACAAGTCTCCTCAGGTCTCAGGCGTCTCTGAGCTATTCAGCCGGATTTGCAGCAAGTGCAGTAGTCTGAATGTCTCTATTCTATCACTCTGATTTCTAATCCTCCAGTCTTTTTTCAAGTTTATTAGGTACCATTCCAAGTGCACAACTACCAATTGCGTTATCACTTTCCACTCTCATATTCCACAGCTTTGTTCTCTGCAAGGTCACAGGTATTTATCATCTTTTCATTTTCCTTCAGGCTTCAACCCTTGGGACCGCAAAGTTCCTTTTTTTTTGTTAAACAATATAAGTCTGGTCTATATTATTATTATTTTATTATAGTATTTATTATTATTATTATTATTATTATTATTATTATTATATTACTTTTAGACCAAAAATAAATTACTTTGAATACTTGAAACCATATAATTGTGTAGAGAATATAATTGCATTAAGATTAGTCACTTGAAGCAATAATTGTTTACAAATGATTTTATAATTATCATTATTATTTATATCAATTAGGTTTCTTACCCCACTTTAAGCTGGTTATAGTTCACAGAAGTGAGTGACAGCATGGTCTCAGGAATCTTGACTGAAATCAAGCTGATTCTTAACGAGTGCTGCTGTTTAGATAGTTCTCAAATTCTTTTCAGATTCTAATTCTATCCAGACTCTTTTCAAATCCTGGGAACCGTTTCCAGGGCCCCAATTACAATTGGCATGACCTTTACCTTCATGTTAGCACAGATTTTTCAACTTCTGGCCAGGTCCAAGATATTTCGTCTATCTCTTTTGCTTTTCTTATACCTTCTATGATCTGCTGAGAGATTGGCAAAAATCCACAGCGAGATGACACGTCTTTTTCTTTTTGTGTAGATACTAAGTCTGGTCTCTTAGATGGATTGGTGTATGTCTCTATCTTTTGATGTCCCAAAAGAATTTTATGCGTTCAATTCTCTAGGACAAAATTCCATTTTATGCATATAACCATTTAGTAGCTGGCAAAAATTGATATTTCTTGCACAATCATTAGTAATTATTATCTACTTTCAGACAAAAGTTACTTTGGAATACTTGAAACCATATAATTGTGTGACAAATTAATGATATTAGAAAGAATGCTTGGAAACAATATAAAATTAGCCTGCAAATTATAGTGCATTAGGATAGTTACTTGAAGCAAAGTTTACAAATGATTAAATTACAAAAACAAACGCGATCTGGCCAGTGGTTAAAAATTAATTTTTGAAGAATATTGCCTGGGAGTGTGTGTAAAAATTCAATGTTTACAGAAAAAAATGGTGAGCAGTAAAAACAATATTTAAATTACATACTCAAAATTTTAAGTTGTATATACACAGGGTTGTTCTTTATTCTATGTATTAATGATTCTGACTTTAAATATAAATACTCGACTTATCAATCTAAGATGTTGTAAGCTGTAATGTAGTTTTGGTTCCAGACAGAATACACCCAATCTATATATATCTACTTGAGTCTAATACTTACTTGGAATAATTGAAAACCATATTAATTTATGTACAAATTATTAGTATTACATTGGGATACTAGAAAATTATATATGTACAATTATTAGCATTAAATACTAGAGTTATATATGTACAAATTATTAGTATTACAATTGGGATACTAAAATATATAGTGCCAAATTATTAGCATGGTTACTAGAAATTATATATGTGCAATTTATTAGTATTACATTGGATACTAGAAATTAATATGTGCAAATTATTAGTATTACATTGGATACTAGAAATTATATATGTGCAAATTATTTTAGTATTACATTGGGATACTAGAAATTATTATGTGCAAATTATTAGTATTACATTTGGGATACTAGAAATTATATATGTGCCAAATTATTAGTATTACATTGGATACTTAGAAGAATATATATAGTGCAAATTATTAGTATTACATTGGATACTAGAAATTATATATGTGCAAATTATTAGTATTACATTGGGATACTAGAAATTATATATGTGCAAATTAATTAGTATTTAATTGGATACTAGAAATTATATATGTACAATTATTAGTATTACATTGGGATACTAGAAATTATATATGTGCACAATTATTAGTATACAATATAGAAATTATTATGTGCAAATTATTAGTATTACATTGGGATACTAGAAATTATATATGTGCAAATTATTAGTATTACATTAGATTATTTAGAAATTATATATTGTGCAAATTATTAGTATTACATTGGGATACTAGAAATTATATATGTGCAAATTTTAGTTATATGTGCAAATTATTATATTACATTGGGATACTAGAAATATTATATGTGGCAAATTATTAGTATTACATTGGGATACTAGAAAATTATATTGCAAATTATTAGTATTCATTGGATACTAGAAAATTATATATGTGCAAATTATTAGTATTACATTGGATTACTAGAAATTATATAATATGCAAATTATTGTATTACTTATACTAGAAATTATATATGTGCAAATTATTAGTATTACATTGGATACTAGAAATTATATAGTGCAAATTATTAGTATTACATTAGATACTAGAAATTATATATGTGCAAATTATTTGCAATAAGAATAGTTATTTGAAACCATATAATTGCTTGCAAATTGTTGCTGTCAGATGGGAATACTTGAAACAACTTTTGAATAGGAATATTTACTTTAAACCATATAATTGTGTATAAATTATTAAAATTAGATAAGAATCCTTAATACCACATAGCTGTAATTTAATGGATTTTAGAATATAAATAAAGCAAAAATGAATATGTGACCTTATTTTAAAGCAGCATCTCATCACTTCTCTCATTCAATCTTCCTTTTACTGAGTTGAAAATAATTCCAATGTTTTTAAATTTCTTTGAGATTAGATGTTGGCTTTGATATAAAAAAATACATGGCTTATTATTCCTTTCTGAAAATGCATCTGACTCATTTGTTTGAATCAATTAAACTTTCTCCTAATCAATTATGCATCATATCAGATGACAATGTATCATATTACAAAAAATATCTCATAAATAATATATCCTAAAAGTATTAAAAATGGCTTTGGCCATCAAACCCTTATTATTTCTTAACTTTTCAACATATATGAGGTAGAGACAAAAATAATCCGCACTTTCACTGGCAATTTTACTTGCCACTAACCATAATGGCAGCTTTTGATAATTTAAGGCAAAATTCTAAATTTTTTTTGCATCCCCTCCCCACTAAACATTTATTTCTGCTACAGATCTGGCTAAAACCAGGATGTGACACAAAATCAATTATAAAACCAACAAACTTTTAGATGAGAGGCAGGTGCTGTCTGGGAGGATGTCGCCCACCCCACAAAAAAGAAATTATTATTTGAAAAAATTGGAATAGATATGATAACTGTACTAATAATATATTTAAAAATTGCAATATTAATTTTAATCATTTTAGGATTTTAATAAGAAAACTTTGCTCAAAATATACAAGGGAGAATAAAAAATGATCTGCTCTTTCATTATAACATATCTTTATCATTGTCACACTGCACATGCATGTTTATAGTTGACACTGTTGTGGTCATGGTGTTACATAATTCATAGGCAGTTTCTGAATTATGTATGTACCTGTAGTAAGATATTTTGAATAAGATTCGTTAGATTTAAAATCGGAGGGTGTTAAGTGAGAAATTTCGATAACCATTAGGGTTATGATTGGCAAGATGATGACCCTGTCTTGAATTCTTCTATAGAGCATGATTAGATGCATGAGAATTAGTTTCAGAGGTGACCAGAGATTTCAGAGCAAGTGGACTAAAAAATTGCTCGCTCTGAATGTCACTTTCAATCCACTGCAGAAGATGGGCTGGGTTGTTGAAATAAAGCTTTATAAGAAAAACATCAAGTCTTGTTTGTTAATCTAATTAAAACAAGAGATGACAAGCCTGAAGAAATAAAGAAGAACCAACCTGAAAGCCCTGAATAGAAATAAACCAAACAAGTGAAGATGGCGGCTGAATTAGAAGCAATAGAAGAAGAGTAACAAGTAAGAACCCTCATCCATCTCTACTATTCTGTCTGTCTGTCTCTCTCTCGCATTATATACTGGAGATGTGAGTATATAACAACAAGATTGAAGTTTGAGCCTGATTGTGCCATTTTGCTTGCTGTCCTTAAAGTGTAAACATAGCCACTTCACTAGCATTTTGCACAAAGGAAGTGACCTGGTTTCTCTGGGTAGAGGTATGTCTGAGTGGAAAGAGAAGTTTAAAAGTGGCTGATTAAGGATGATGCACAAAGAGAGGGCAGGACACCCATCAACATCCACCAATGATGAGAAGATTCAGCAAGCTTGAGAGATGGTAATGGCAAATCAGGGATCAAAAATGGAAATTATTGATGAGGTAGTTTATTCTATGTATGGTTCTGCCAATTAAATGATCCACAATGAGCTCAGCTTCCATAAAACAAGAATGTGGATAAGTTTTTAATCACCCTCATATTTTGGTCATTATTGATATGTGTGTGTATGTCTTAGTGTGAATAAATCAATCAATCAGCTGGTCATGTCAAACAATAGAAGCTATTATGATTGTCCCAATGCTATTGCTCTTATTGCAACACCCCAACCCTTTTTATCATATATGTGCTAGAAGGTAGTGGCTGAGGATATTAGTGTCTTCGATATGATGTTAAATTGAATCTAGTGGTGAGTTTCCAATTCTGGAGCTCTGGGGAGTGTGGAGTACCTCTTTATTACCATCTATGATACTAAAAATATTTTTTTTAAAAATGGGTTTTGAATAAATTTCAATAAAAAAAGCAAAAACATCTGTGGCATCAAATAAACCAAGAGTTGACTATTCATAAAATCCAACCAACCAACCAGCTAACCAATCAACCAACTTTATTCTAAACACATTTTGTTAAAAACTAATGACAAGATTATTTTGAATATTTTTAATTCAGATTTAATTTTACATAAAAATTGTCTGAAATTTTATCCCTAGTTCTTCTGACCATCATTGGTCATTCAATAATTTATTTGAGATATTACATTTTTCATTTAAATATTTACTTTTTAATAGCTGTTTTCCTGTTTTTACTGCTTCAATTTGATTAGTGTTCTTTATGTTACATGGTTTGCAATATATATATATATATATATATATATATATATATATATATATATATATAGTGTATATATATATTCAAACAATTTGATTAATCATAAAAGAATCCTTATTGTTTTAAAATTTTTTCTGTTTCTTTCAAGTTTTCTAACAATTCATTTGATGTTATCATCTTGAAAGGCATTAATCACTTGTCCAAAAGAGATTATTGCAAAACTAAGTATATATATATATATATATATATATATATATATAATAGTGATGGCATAGTGTGCTATATTCATAAGTAAATAGTGCTCAATATTGTGGATAGAGCATCTATATCTAAGATAGAGTAGTGTGGACATAAAGTCAACATAGGGTGTGATGGGTAAATTGTCTAAATTATACAAAAATGAAAATAACTCTGACATATCAATTTATCAGGTATAAATACCAAAATTACATGAAAATATCTTGAAATACTATAAATTAAATATCTGCTTATAATTTTAGACCAAATGTAAAATTCTCATATGAAATTTAATTTTTATGTAGTTTTTTTTATAGTGTTTATTATATTGGCTGAAGTTTTGTTTTTAATAAAATTTAAGTTATCACATGTCCATCAACATGACAGAGAGAGCGAGAGAGAGTGAGAGAGAGAGAGAGAGAGAGAGAGAGAGAGAGAGAGAGAAACACACAGATTATCACACACAGAAACCCACATATATCTATCTAATGATTTTATAATAATGGGGCAGACTGAGTGCTTTATCCTTGGTAAGGCAACCGGTGTAGGAGAAGGAAACTGCAAACATGAGGAGTGTTGTTCTGTTATCAGCACATCACAAAGGTTTTGGGTTTGGTTCATTTGTTTAATGGCACATCAACTTCTTATGTTTTTTTTTAATGCTGAAATTTGATTCATTTTACTAATCTTGATACCAGTGGATGAATATGTAATAATGAAAATTTAACTATCCTCCCTTCAGGTATGGGTAAATAGCAAGGCAAACTTTAATCTCAGTATGACAACCCATTTCTGAGAAGGAAAACTCTGAATTCAAACCAGTTAAACTTCACTTAAGAAATTGACCTTGTGTCACATCCTGCTCATGGGGTTGCGTGAATACATATTTCCCATCTGAACATTGTGTGAAACATGATTAACAGACTTATAGTGTCCATAATTCAGCTAGAATTGTATTGATCTCTCTTTTTATGCAAAATCTTTCTTAATTACAATTCTTTTATCATTATACATATTATTGTAAATATATATTTAATTATATCATATATATATATATATATATATATATATATATATATATATATATATATATACAATTACTGAGAAAACCAAACTATGTATCTACAAGGCCTGCATTCCCAGCACACTAAATTACAGTATTGAAGCCTGGACCACATACTCAAGCTATGAGAGTAAACTTGATGGTTTCCATCTCAGGTGCCTACATTGCATCCTGCATATCTGCTGGTAGAATAAAGTGCCCAACACAGACATGCTGGACATAAACAGCATCCTCTGCAACAGGCATCTTTGCTGGCTTGGTCATGTCAAGGGGATGGACAAAGGCCGCATCACCAAAGACCTACTGTATGGTGAGTTTGCAGAAGCTTCCCAACTGGCAGGTAGACCATGCCCATGCTTTAAAGAGATCTGCAAGAAAGACAAGAAGAAATGATGCATCAACACCAACACATGAGAAGTCTGTGCAGACGACCAAACAGATTGGCACCTCACTGTCAAACAAGGTGATAAAAGGAGTGAAAAAGAGGAAATTAGTCTCCACAGCCAAGAGAGCTAGTAGGAAGGAAAAACAACTATCACAGTTTGTGTTCAGTTAGTTGTGTACAGCAAGTATCACTGTTTGTGTTCAATTAGTGCACCAGAGATTGCCATTCAAGAATTTACCTGCTCAGCCACTTGTGTGGTGAAAATGTTTTTAAAATTTACGCTGATGCTAATAACAATATATATATATATATATATATATATATATATACGCACACTTGTAGGCATGTTTTATTGAAATGCATTTTTTTAATGCATTCAATCCCCAAGCTTCAGTGGATCCACAGTCATGTGAATCTTAGCTGCTATCTCAACACTTCAAACCAGCACATGATGTCATATCCATCTAAAAATTCCTTAAGTGCAGAATCAGTTCATGTCCTTGAATATGACCGAAGATCGATGAAAGTAACCATACTAGGATTACACTAACAGAAATTTTGAACAGTTATTAACTATCTACAACTAAAAGTTGTTGCATCGAATTTCCAAATATATATTTACATAAATCAATGATTCTGATATTTTGTAGAATACAACAATCTAAACCTGTTGATTATAAAAATCATAAGGAAGTAAAGTAAACTTGCTGGAGTGGCCTATTTTCAGTATCAGCCAGATAGAGATGGAGTCTATCCCCTTTTTACTAGTGCTATATCAGATTGTTTTTGCACCTCAGGTGGAATGCCAGACCTACCATCAGCTCTCCACTTTACTGCACAGATCCAATCTGTGCTACTCATGTGCTGAGTTGGCAAGGGACAGTATCAAACCTTAGAACCTTGTGATTCCTAGGTGGATGCTCTACCATCTGTGCTAAACTGTTTGATAATAACAATATTCATTTTTTTACCTTTTTAGGATTTTAATAAGAAAACTTAGCTCAAAATACTTTTTTTTCAATTTTATTGAAATGTTCTACTAAACCATTCCTTTGTGCTGATTGCACAGATATCCATGAGTCTCTCTTGCTAGTTGGTCCAATCAGTCATTGCCACTGGCAAGTCTCCAACATGGCATCCAGAATCTGTGCAGAGCTGGTTGATGTAAATCAGTGAATATATATACCAGAGTTGGATGAAAAGTTTATACGTAGACTAAAATCATCATCATCCTCATCAGATCATACTGACAGCACAGATCTCCGTAACTCTCTTTCTGCCAATGGTATTCCACACAGCATCCAGAATCTGTGCAGATCTTGTTAAGTAGGTTTTTGATGGTCAGCCTATACTGGTGTGTCCATGTATAGGTGTCCACAGAAGAACATCACTGGTGAGTTTTATGAATGTCAGTGTGTCAGCGTCTCAAATTATTCAACTTTATTTCTAGATGCTGTAACCCAACATATCATACCATTTTGGAATCAAGCTGACCCTGTAAACAAATTAAAAATATTCTGAGTTGAGTCCAGACCAACAATCCTGAAATTTGGGATTCACAAGTTTTCATTGCTGTGATTGTTTTTGACAATTTCTCATGTGATATTTTGACAAATTTTCATATGATAAAAATGTATTAAGTGCCATTGTTGAATTGAAGGCCCAATCAAGAGCCTTCTGCAGAAGTTAGCTTAGTTGCCGCCTAATAGTGCGGCTTTTAAGTTAGTATTGAATATTCTCTCATTTTTTTTCTTCTTTCTGATTTCTTCTCTCTTCCAGTCACTTACTCCCATTTCTTTTATTGCCTTTTTTTTCTCTCTCCATCTCTTCGTCTTTCTCGTGTCCACCCCAGACACAAAACTCAACATATAAATCCTACTCTGATAATCCTGGTTCACATAAACTCCAATAGGGGGACATTAAAATGGCTTCCCTCTTGCTAAACAGTCCCGACTGAGAACACAGACATAAAAATATCGAATTAGGCAGGAAGCTTCTACATTAAAATGGACGATGAATCAGAAGATTCGGGTAAATTTAAATGAAACAAACTGAAGATGCCAAAGATTTTGGTTTGGAAATAGCAGTAATGTTTGGATTCAGGAAGAGCATAAAATGAATCCAAAAGAGCAGACCAACTTTTATAGGTATAGCCTAGTGATTAAAGCAAAGAGAAAGAGAATAAAGGTTTTCAATTTTGGAAAAAAGTTAGGTTGTTATTTGAAAAATCCATAAGATATAAGATTAGTCTAGAAAGTAATGAGGCATTTTGGTTTCAGTGGATGAAAATCACAAGATCTAAAATATACAGGAAATGTTTAGTTATTATTAGAATGCATTGGAGTTATCTTTATAATAAAGATGTATTAGAAATAATTTTAACAAAAAAATGCATTGGAAAGGAGTTTATATTTTTCTATAGAAATATATTACACATAATCTTATTACATAAAAATGCATTGGAAATGGTTTTACTATAAAAATGCATTAAAAATGACTTTATTACAAAATATATTGGAATGATTTTACAATAAAAAGAAATTGGAATTATTTTGCTATAAAAACTTATTGGGAATCATTTTATTTTAAAGATTAATTAGAAATGATTTCATTAGAAAAATGCACTAGGAATGTTTTACTAGAAAAATGCACTGGGAATGTTTTACCATAAAAATGCATTGGGCATGCTTTACTATAAAAAGGCATTGAGAATTTTTTACTCTAAAAATGCATTGAGAATGCTTTACAATAAAAATGCATTGGAAATATTTTATTATAAGAATATATTGGGAATGTTTTATGATAGAAATACATTAGGAATGATTTACTAAAAAAATACAGAATCTTTTATTATAAAAATGCATTGAGAATATTTTACTATAAAAATGAATACAAAATAATTTGAGTACAGAAAGCATTGGACATGGTTTTCTATAAAAATGCATTGGAAATGATTTACTATAGAAATGCATTGGATTTTTTTATAGTGATAAATTGGTAATGTTTTACTATAAAAATGAATTGGAAAATGTTTATCATAACATGCATTCAAAATGATTTTCTATAAAATTTCATTGTGAATGATTCATAAAAAATGCATTTGCATGTCTATTTTAGTATATAAATTTATTGTGCATAAATTAACTTTTTTAAATATATCTGCAATTATCTGAATGTGTTTACTCTAAAAATTCCCTGTAGATTCAATAGTACTTTTTGAAAGCCTATGGTTGTCTGAAAGAGACCAACGCTTTCCAATTATATATAAATTACAAGCACTAACTGTTGATTTATTGTTCTTTTAGTCAATTATATACAAGAAACTTAAAAGGAACAAAAGTTTGTGTTTTGGAAAAAAAGACATTTTGCTGTTACCATAAATAGAATCTATGACAAATTCTCCTTTATTTTTTTACTTGTTCATTTTTTCTATTTTCATATTTTTAAAATATTTTTATGCTTTTTTTTCTTCTTAAATTTCTACCTCTTCTTTTCATCTTTTTGCATTTTTCTTCAAGTTTAGTTTTTTTCTTTCTCTTCTTTCTAAATTGTTTTTAATTTTTCATTTCTTTTCAATTCTTATCCATTTATTTCAGTTCAGATATTTTTCTCTTTAGTTTCTCGTTTAATTTTGTTTGGAATCTTGTTTAATCATATCTCAAACTTCATGGGTTATTCAATACCAAGCCATCCTTATAGAAGAGCAGTAGTAGTATGATTTAACCCATTGCTTGGTCTTCAGTTTCTTTCCTTTTTTTATTTTTATTCATTTTAAAAAATCCTCTCAATTTTTGCAAATTTCTCCACCTTTTTTCTATTTTTTAATCTTTTTCTTCTATTTATCCTTTTTCCCATTTTTATCTGTTTTAAAAAAAGATTCTTCATTTTTTTCGATTTTTCTCTTCAATTTCTCTTCCTTTTTTTTTTCTATTTCATCCATTTAAAAAATTTCTCTCAATTTAAAAAAAATTCTCCTTTTAGATTTTTATCCTTCTTCAATTTTTCCTTTTTAACCTTTTTTTTTAAAAATGTTTTCCCCATCTTTTTCAAATTCATTTCACTTTTCTCTTCAATCCCCACCCCCTGCAAATTTTATCACTTTTTTCCCCTTCTTCTAATTTTCTTCAAGAAGGCTTGCATGCCCAGTTTCAATTATTTCCCCTTTGAAAATTTTTCAAAATTATTTTTTGGGCAGGAAAATTAATTCTTGTTAGAAATTCTTTTTATTTTAATTCAATTTTCTTCTTTTAATGTTTTGTAATGATTCTTTTGTCAGGAAAAAAATCTGTTGAGAGAATTCCAGTTTATTTTCTTTTTCCTAATAATTTGTAAATATGTGCATAACAAACGACTATTTTTTTAAGGTTTTCATTTTCTGTGTCATGTTCTTTAGGGTTTGGGAAAGAACATTATAGAATGATCTTTTCAATTTAGTTGTCCACTCTTCACACTTGTTATTACTATAAAAATACATTGGGAATAATTTCAGTATTAAAGGATTGAAAATGTTTTACTATAAAAATACATTGTAAATGTTTTATTATAAAATGTATTAGGAATATCATACTAGGAAAATACATTGGAAATGTTTTTATCATAAAATGTATGAAGAATGTTAACTATAAAATGGCATTGGGAATGTTTTACTATAAAAATGTATCAGGAATGTTTTACTACGAAATACATTAGGAATGTTTTACTATAAAAATGCATGTGAAATGATAAATCATTTTCAATTGCATTTCTATAGTAAAAAATTCCAAATAAGATTCTCTAAAAATACACTGGAATGTTTAAAAACAAAAAATACATTGGAAAAGTCTCACAACAAAAATACACTGGGAATAATTTACTATAATACATGTGAAATATTCTACTATGAAATACATAATGGAATGTTTTACTATCAAAATACATTGGAAATGTTTTGCTATATAAAATGCACAGAGAATATATTAGGAATGTTTTACTTTAAGGTCCATTGGAAAGTTTTACTATAAATTATTGGGAATATTTTACTATATAGGAATGTTTTATTATAAAATACATTTTATTATAAAAATATATTTGTAATGTTTTACTTTGAAAATATATGTGAATGAATTGGGTGTTTTACTATAAAATACATTAGGAAATAATTTTTGTAAACATAAAAGTGAAAAACACAAAGCAACAATTCTAGGAGAAGGAAACTCTGGATTTGAACTCTCTGTCATTGTTGCAAGGTAGTGAGGCAAACTAGATGCCAGGATCCCTGTTGTTATTTTGCATATAGATTTTTTTAATAATTTATCTTGTTTTATGCCCTAGATCTAAAAGCAAAGTTTGAAGAGAAAAATAGGTATTCTTTTATTTACTTTAGGCATAAATAATAAGAAAATGATAATATCTGTCCAGGATGAAGAAAAAGTAAATAATTTGTTGCATAGTTTGTTATATTTTTTAAACTGTTGTTCTCATTTTTATATATACAACATTTTGGTTGATGTGCCCTTCAGCCTTCTTCAGGTTTTTCTTTCTCAATTGGGGGTCTTCTTTATGGAGCTTTAAACTGAACCTTGTATTTAATCCACTGACGTTGATTGTTTTCATTCCATTAACTATGACCGGATACAAGTGTTAAGCTATGTTAAGTATTCTATGTTATTTTCTCCTATAGTCAGGATTGAACCTGAAACCTACATATAATTGTCCCTTAGAACTGTATTAACTCAAACCCTTATATCCATTGTGCCATGTATCCATGTGTTGCATAGTGCAATTATTATACATCTTTCTATTTTTACTTCATCAATATTAATAGCTTCATAGTTAATCTTGACTGAATTAGATTTAAGCAAAAGTTTTCAACAAAAATCAAATTTTAAACATTGCATTCATCAAATTATGTATTGCACAATCTTTTAATAATGGAGTTGGAAAATCCTTCCAGAAATCACCCACCCTCATCTAAAATATTATTTTCCAATTATTTATGTCTGAAGTAAATAAAAAATATTTTTTTCTTCAAACTTTGCTTTTGTGACCAATGTCATGGTGATATTGCTCTTATGGCACATCCCCAACCATTCTTATTATATATGTACTAGAAGGCAGTGAATGAGGGTCAGTGTCTTGGGTATGACATTAAACTGCATCTATTGAGGAGGTTCCAATTCTAATTCTGGAGATCTGGGGAAGTATGGAGTACTTCTTCATTGCCATTACATCAGGTCCACTTTGACTCGCAGTAGTAGTATGTGTTATATTTCCACCCAAATTAAATAGATAAAAAATGAGTTTAAAAATTGAATACCCAGCAAGAAGGAATAAAACAAAATAACCCAATCAACAACAAATGTAAAATCCAATCAACCAACCAAATCTTGTGACTAAGGACTATAGAAAAAACCCAGAATGGATGACTATATTTGGGGTCTAATTGTGTGAATGTGAATTACATTACATTCACAAATCTCTATGTAAATAATGATATTGATGAAAGAAAAACAGAAAGATATACAATGGCTAAAACTTTGTTTTAACCTTTTAGGATTTTAATGTGAAAACTTTGCTTAAAATATTTTTTTTTTCTTTTTAATTTTTTTCCCAAAATAACATTTTTTATGAAAGTGCTTGATGCTCAAAAATTGCTCATTTTAGAGACTATTTATTTACTACAATCTTCTGCTAAAACCAGGATGTGACACAAGGTCAGTTTTTAGGCAGAGGATCTCACCAGTATTCTTCTTTCTGGTGTCTCAGGCATCAAGCAATAAACCCAACCAACTTTTAAATGTAGGCCAGATGCTGTCTGGGAGTATTGTCCCAACCATAAAAAATTAATTACCTAAAAAAACTGGAATAGAAGTAAAAGTTGTACTAATAATATCTTGAATAATAACAATATCAATTTCTTACCTTTTTAGGATTTTGATAAGAAAACTTTTCTCAAAATATACTTTTTTATTCAATTTTATTTAAAAAATATTTTTATGAAAGTACAAGATGCTCTTCTTTCTGGTGGATTTGACTTGGTTCTCATACACATGTTGAGACAATGATGTTGTGCACTGCCTTGAACAAATCCTGGTAGTAGCATCTCACAAGAAAACAATTGTATGTCACCTACCTCCTATTACACTAACCACCCAGGTGAAGTGAACATGACATGCGAGAAACTATTGTAGAAGCAAGGACCAAAATCATAAGTGACATCCTACTAATGGACAAACCAGTGCAGGCTGACCAATAAGAACCTACATCAATCAGCTCTTTGTAGATTCTGGATGATGTGCAGAAGACCTGCCAGGGATGATGACTAACAGGGATGCTTAGCCTGATGATAGATGCTGAGAAATTATTCATTTGTGAGACTCTTTTGTGAAAGTCAGGATGTGACACAGAGCAGAGGATCTTACCAGAATTTTCAATGTATCAGGCATCAAGCAATAAACCCAACCAATTTTTAGATGAGGGACAGAAACAAGAAAAATAAAAAGTTATTACATAGTCTTATTATATCACCTATTGTAGGTCTTGCTATTTTTTTTTTCTCATATTAATGTCTTTCGCACCTTGACAGTTAATGTTCACTCTATCTATATTAGATTTATGTAAAGTTTCCAACAAAAATCAAATTTTTATAAAATTACATTCATTTGTGAATTTGTGATGTAAGGTGATTAAAAAAAAAATGTGTTGGGAACATCCTTCTAGACGATACCTATCCTTATCTAATTGTTGATTGAATTTATGTATTTACGCAGCCTCTCCACACAAGTAGGATGCAACATAAAGTCATTTTCTTAAATAGAGTAACAGGTTTGAATTGAGAGTTTCCCTTCTCCTAGACTGTTTGCCATACCCAGGTTAAAGAGTCCAGTCTTATTCATAGCTGGTGGGGGAATAGCTGGTTTCATACTTTTCTCAAGGGTAATAGCACTATTTGAGATGCCTGAGACACTGGAAATATTGGTGTGATCCTCTACTTAAAAACTGTTCTTGTGTCACATCCTGATTTTAGCAGAAGGGTGGAGTCTCTAAAATGAGCAATTTTTGAGTCATCATCATCATCATCATAACACAGATTATCAGCATAACACAGATTCCTATGCCTCTCTCTCACCAGCTATCCCTATTGATCATCACTCTGGTACAGCATCCAGAATCATCACAGATCTGATTGATGTAGGTTTTTATTTTGCAAAAATTTGTTAAAGTTTTGCACATCAATTTTTCTGAAATTTTTCAGGTATGGACTATCTTAAAGTAAGACAATTCTCAAAATTTGAGCTTCCAATTCCAAAAATTGGAGCAGTTATGTTGATTCTAAAAAGATTTGTGTAGAATATTGATCTTGCTATGAAAAAAAATCAGAAATCATCAATAACTTAAAATTGGTTGACTTTTTAAAGATTTTTTCTAGCATTTTTGGATTGCTTGGGCCAAAATGCTTTTATAAACCAATTTTTAGGAGTAGGGAAGCTCTAGAACTCATTTTACAGACAAAAACAGATTACAAAAAGTCGCAATTTCTCACCAACCCTACCAAATTTGGAGAGCTAACAATCGACATAACTCTGCCAATTTTTGGAATTGGAAGCTCAACTTTTGGGGATTGTCTAACATTAACATTATCCACACTTAAAAAAAAATTCAGAAAAATTGAAGCGGGTGGGTTGCAATTTTTTTTCTGGATGATTTGACACGGAATTATCCAGTTGTCTTCTTTATTATCTATTTGATCTTGAGTTAAATATATTTTTTATTTAAATTCTTTGGATTTATTATTTCAGATATGTAAACAAATCTATGTATTAGTTATTAAACTAAAAAATTAATATTGTTAAAATTTAACATATTATTAGTGCAGTCATTATTTTTATTACACTTTTTTGAAGTAATACAATGAATAGTCATTTTAATATTATTAATAGTATTAATATTATTGATAACATTAAGTCAATTTACTTTGTTATTCTTTTATGAATTTTATTTTTAAGATTTTCTAAATTTTTAAGGAACCTTTTTTTCTTTTTTCCTTTTTAATTCCCCCTCCCCACCCAATCTGGTACTAGCAAATTCTCATGCTTCCATTTTAAAATTATGTCATTAAAAATTGATAATCCACCAATGGAAATGGATCTCATTTAAAATTAAAAATCCTTTTACCCCCCCCCCACACACACCTGTGCTCTTATGAAAATGAGTGACGAGGGCAGGTGTGTTAAAATGCTAATTACAAAAATTAAGGTGGTAAGCTCACTGGCAAAGACATATTTCTTCATTTTTAATGCCTTTTATTTCATTTTTGGAAGAAAATGAAATATTTTGCCATTAAGAAATGTTTGACGGCTATTTTTTCCCTTCTCACACTCTGCATGCTTAAAAACGAATCCATTTTAAAGGCAGAGATGCAATTTGGTGATTGTGATTTTGTCTTTTAAGCCAGAAGGAATAATATTTGAAATAAAAACATACCAAAAATTCATATGTTTATTTCTGTGGTTTTTAGTTTCCATGGAAATAAATAGTGGTCATTACTTTTAGAGTCAGCTTCATATTAATATAAATGAATTGGAAAATATTTTATCATAAAATTTATTTAAAAATGTTTTCTAATAAAAGGCACTGAAATTGATTTTATGATAAATATATATTGGGAAAAGTTTTATTATAGAAATTTAAAGGAAATGATTTTATTATAAAAATGCACTGGAAATGGATTTTTGCAATAAATGATTTCATGAAAGGATACTATTATGAATTATATAATTCATTAGATGTTAGATTAGAAATTATTTTACTATTTTTATATTAAAATAATTTCTAATTATGTAGTGAAAATGATCTTATTACAAAAATACATTGGAAATTATTTCACTAAAATACATTTAAAATGATTTCACTAGGAAAATGTAATGGAACAGATTTTACTATGAGAATTCATTAGAAATGATTTCACAATGAAATACATTTGAAAGATTTTACTATAAAAATAGTAAAATAGCAATGATTTTGCAATAAAATCCACTGGTAATGATTTCACTATAAAATGCATTGAAAATGATTTTATTCTAGAAATACATTGGAAATTATTTTACTATAAATGTATTGGAAAATATTCTACTATGAAATTGCATTGGGAATGATTTTGCAATAGAAAGACGTTGAAAATGATTGTTTTATAAAGATACTTTGTTAAAAGTAAAATAGTTTGTTTTTTTTTATTCTGGGTTTCATAATTTAAAGTCTGTACAATTAATGATGTCGTACAGGAAAATGGTTTCTGTGGGTAATAGTTCATATTATATATAAGAGGGAGACTGAAAAAATTTCCGTACTTTCACCATAAATATCTTTATTATTGTCACACTGCGTTCTGTGCATGCTGCTTTTAGTTGCAACTGTTGTGGTCACCTGATCGAATTGGAGCCTGATTGCACCATTTTGCTTGCTTTTTTTACAGTGTAACATGCTCTGTCAACAATATTGAGCATTATTTACTTATAACTATAAGCACGCTAATTATCAAATTGTATATAATATATATATAATATATATATATATATATAATATAATATTAATTATATATATATATATATATGTGTATGTGTGTGTGTGTGTGTGTGTGTGTGTATGTGTTAGAGTAGCGAGGGCATGAAGTCAACAGCACTTGGTAACTGAGAGTTTGTCCCTTATGCAATTTTCAAAACAATACATATATATGTATGCCAATTTCTGGCGTCTGTGTATAACCAGTTGGCGCCTACACCAATAATCTGATCATCATGAAACTTTAGACACGTGTTAAGTTAATATTCAGAAACAAGATTGGGCAATTGAATTTCCGTAAAAATCAATAAGGGAACCCTGTGACATATTTTAAAATGAAGGAAGAGTAGAGATTTCAGTGAAGAGAGGGGGAGGGGTGTAATAGTCTGTTGAATCAAGTAACAGCGAGAAAATGCCAATACATCACGAACGTTTAATCTAATTCTTTAAAAAATACTTTGACAATATAAATGAAATAATCAAACAATTTCTCATAAAAATAAATGATAATTTTGTTTACTGAATTGTTAAGAATGGGCAATGTTTTAAAGAAATTATTTATAAAATAATGAAATAATTGTTTAATGTAATAACATATACGGGTAATATTTAAGGGAATCTCTTATATTAAAATTATTAGCAACATATTTTTTCTTCCTTAATTGAATAAAAAAGCAAAAAATTGATTTAAAAAAATCAAGTTGAAGAATTCAAGCGTAAAATACTTTAAAAAAGAGAAAATTGATAGATTAAAATTGAAAAAAAATAAAGCAGTCGTCATTATCGTCTTCATCCTTGTAGTAGTAGTAGTAGTAGTAGTAGTAGTAGTAGTAGTTAGGAATTAAAGAATGAAACGAAAACAAAAAAATTAAATTTACGTATTTTCGTAGTTGTAGTAAATAATACTGTTTTTTAATCCAATCTCACTTTTATAATCTTTAACATAACGAGGCTCTCGTTAGGTTCAACACTTCTGATTATGTGGTGCTTTTCTCGGGTTATGTCTGCTATAGGGAAAAACGGGATGGTTTTATTGAATTGCTTTTAAATCAAGGGATTTAAAAATGGTACTTGAATAGTATCTAACTATAATTTCTTCAGTAATTGTGATGACTTCCTCAATTGTTCTGCGTTTGTTCATAAGCGCTAAGGCAGTAAATTTGCTATATTTGAACATAAGTTTGTTGAATAAGTTTAATACTCTTCGAGCTCAAACTTCCACGGTTTATTCACTTTGGAAAAATCTGGATGGAAAGAAGGATTAAACTTAAATAGCTAATGATAGTTCCTCACAAAAAATTATATGTCATAAACACATATAGGAAAGGTTGCTATTGAAAATCTATATGGACCCGTGTTCATTAGATTTTCAGGCGCACTCTAGGAACCCTGGCTCGTTACTATTTTCCGACTCATTCTGGGGACTGGGAATAACCCCACATTTCCTGTGTATTACTCGGTACAGTGTGTGTGTGTGCTTGTATTATTATTTTTCGTCGATCTGAAACGGATAAAAAGTTGGACCAAATGTTATATTAAAAGTTTTAAATATATCTAAAATGTCAGTGCTTATAATACACGAAGAATTTCTTTACAGTATATCGTCGTTCAAATAACAGGGGAGTCCCCGTGTCTCAGTGACTGCTGTACTGGACTACGACATCGTAGTAAGTGGATTTGAACTTACATAATCTTATGAACTTAAATGTTGTTCTGTGAAGTTTTGGAGATACTTTAAAAAAAATCAGTTGGTTTTATTTTGCACGTCATGTATAATATAATAATGGGAATGATTGCATTTCTGTCTAAAGCCGAAACTACGTCACAGCTAACGTCACAGATTCCACAATAATCTAAAGCATT
>JALAJA010000675.1:0-25287 GCA_023376005.1 Doryteuthis pealeii | reverse complement strand
TATATATATATATATATATATATAAATATATCATCATCATCATGTCGCGCAATTTGCACGGATATCCATGACGATCTCTCGCCAACCTTCCTATCATTCATCGATGCTGGGAGCTTCTCCGCACAGCAGTCAGCATCCCTACATAGTTCGTCAATGTAGGTCCTAGCTGGGCAGCCCACATTAGCGCGCCCATGTGCTGGTTCCACAGTAGTACGTCGCTTACGATCTCGTCCTTGCTTCTCCAGCAGTGTCCTGCATGTCTAGTGTTAACATCGCTTTCTGTGGATAAGACACTACTACCTAAGTATGTGAATTTTACTACTGACTTAAGAAACTTGGCATCAAGTGTGGATATGTCTCCTTGCTTTTTGAAGCTCATGAACTCAGTTTTGTCAGAGTTCACATAAAGGCCGATGTTCTTTGCTGCCTCCTCCAGGCTGTGTAGAAGTGCTTCAGCATGTGCCGGTGTAACTGCAAGTGCGAGGTCATAGGCATAGTCTACATCTGTGACAGTTTGTGCGGGGTATCGCTGCTTCTTGCCTTTCTTAGTGTGAAACCTTTTTCTTTTATGGTATCTAGTGAAGTTCGGAGTACATAGTCTAGGCACATGATAAATATATACGGTGCTAATGTATCTCCCCGCAGGACCCAGCAGTGATGTCAAAGAAATCTGTGTTATAGAAAAAAATCAAAAATAATTTTTATATGTATTAATTTATTCAGATTTCATGAAATAAAATAGGGGGGAGACCTCGTAAAAATATTTCCGCTAATATATTTTAGAAAAAAAAACTATTCAAACATATCTTCATCAACAGATGAATAATTACCGAAAATTTCGTGATCATTTTTACTATTAGTTGATTTTTCATAGAATTTTTTAAAAGCCGGTAGTCATAACTTGTTTGTGACTACTTTAAATTTCAATTTATTTAATGGTGTGAAAATGTAAACATTGTTTTCGTTCATAATTTTCATTATTTCCGTAAGCTGAACTTTTTTTTTAAAAAATCATCAGGATTTTAAAAAATGTTTCTTCTTTTGAATAATCCCAAAATTTTGAACGTAATAATAACCTTTCATCAAAATTCATTGTGTTAAATATAGGAAGGGGTAAATTTAACGCAGCAGATTGGACGTCCCTAATGACATACTTTGTATAATGCTCAGCAAGTGTTATGTTGTGAATAGAATATTATTGTCTACCAAAAGTTTAACTGAAAAGTGAATGGTTCGGTTTCCAATCCAATTAGCAATTTGAAAATAATAATAGTATGTGATTTTTTTATATACCCTTTTTTAATCGCTAAGAATTTGCGAATTGTTTTTGTTTACATTGAGAATAATATTTTAAAAGTAACTCGAAAAAGTTTTTAAGGATTTTTCGTACAATTTTAAATTCAGTTTTTAATTGGTTGTTGTTAGAAATAAAATGTAACATTGTAATTTCTTTCTTTTTTGAGCCCTAAAACAAAAGTAACAAAGAAGCCAACTAAACATTATATTTCTCGTTTTAATTTAAATTTTGTTATTCTTCTTTCAAAAACGTTTTGAGTTTCACTGATTAAAAATGGATATATCTAATCATATTTCATTCTAAGAAATATGAAAATAATAGTATGTGGTATCCACTTTTTATATCCCTTTTTTATCGCCTGAATGATTTTTTCTAAAACATTTCGTGCGTAAGACAATTTTAAATTTATTTTTTGTAATTGCTAATAACTAAACATTAATTTGTAGGTAGAATATTTCGCATATTAATTCAAATTTCATTATTTTATGAATAGTTTCTTTTAAAAGTGTTCTGATTAAAGATGGATATATTTTATTCTAAGAAATTTTAAAGTATTTGTAAAAAAATATTGATGAAAAGGTCTTCATTTTCTTTTTTACATTTGAAAAGATACACTTTTTTTTAGTTCTCAAAAATAAATTAACAGTTCGTAGTAAATTACAAAACAATCGCATTCAACAATATTAAATTCTTAGTAGAAATAGAGCGGACATTTTGAATGACTGCTGATACAGGTATCAGGCAAGCACCTGCTGATACAATAGCAGGGGCAGATATACTATTCTTTCCGAAAATCGTTCGATTTTTGTTTAATTGATTAATTATATCCCTTAATCAGTAAAAAAACTCAATAACCAAATTTAGTGTGTTTCTTAGTTAGAAGAATATTAATCTGTATGCAATATTTTGAATCTGAGTAAATTCTCTTTTTGGAGTTATAGGTCGACACGTACATAGCAAACTTTCTTTTATATATATAGATATATATATTGAATATTCGTTCGATATCTGTTGTAGCAGTGGTTCATGATTGTATTGATGCTTCTATTTAAGAACGAGTGGAAGATTCTAATTCGAATTTCATAGTTTCTCCGTTATATCGAGAACTTGATTAAAATGGGGATCACTACGCAGATCCAACAACATTATCATTTACTAGCAAATTTAAGAGAGAATCTATTCATTCTAAGTGTATTGCTCTTTTATCCAATTCAAATAATTGAAAAACAGATCTATTTGACCCTAACAGGTACTAACACCTCTGGTTAGATTGGATATGGGAATAATGGCAATAAAGGAGCGATTTCATATTCCTTATATCTTCATAACTTGGGCCTCATCCTCAGATTCAGTTCAGTCATACCCATGACAACCATTTGGGTTTGGTGAAGTGGGGTCTTACACCCTTTGAAGAGGATACAGTCGGTGTATTTTAATTCTAACCGACAGTGCGATTAACCTATATAATGACAATTATTGTTTGTAAATATTCGCTGTGAAATTTTTATTGAAAAGTTATTTCTGTTCATCATTGTTGTGTCTATAGAGAATGAAATAAAAAAGGGTTTGAACAAAACATCTACGAATTTTTAGTTATGGATTTATGTAAACTAGACAAACCGAAAATCCATTGGGTTGCAGTTTTAACAGCAATCCATAATGATACTGATGCTACTATTTAGGAAGTGTTTACTGATTTTAATTAACATATCAATGATAACAAACAATGTCGATCATTGCAAATACAGATCCCACAACAGTATGCTTTATTTTCGAAATGTAGGTGGATAAAAGGGTATAATACTATACTATACATTATGGCTAGATTTATGTAAATTGTTATAAATTGAAATTTAAAAATGAAATTTACACGTTTTTTCTTTTCAAATAGTTCAGAGAACACATAATGGGAAATAATTTAAAACAAATGAAAGACAAATCATTTACCATCCATCTACTTTTTACTCATTCTGTAATAAGTTAGGATAGCGTAGGCACAGACTTGATGGCACTTCTACACAATCCTAACTTCACACACACACACACACACACACACACACACACACACACACACACACACATATATATATATATTATATATATATATAAACCAGTACATTTATCTTTATAACGCCATATAATATATATATATATATATATATTATATATGTATAAGCTCTGTAACCGATATTAATCACTTTTTATTTATAGATATAGCAAACTCTGTGTGTGTCTCTCTCTCCCTCTCTCCCTCTCACTCTCTCTCTCTCTCATATATATATATATATATATATATATATAACTAACCCTATATATATATATATATATATTATATATATATATATATATATATATATATCAGCAGTATTGCATGAATGATGCAAACAATAGTTACCAATTTGCCACCAGGCTAAGGAATAATTTCCTGTTATAAGTAGCTGCGATTCAACATTGACTTCCTAATCGGCGTTGACAAGTACTTCATCTAGTATTTTATAAAGATTTACCGCAAGTGATTCTACATTTTTCTTATTTACATTCCTTGTGGCGCTTTGTCCGAATGTGATCATCTGATTATTTTAAATTGCTAAATTAGTCGCTAAATTCGTGAATTAAAGGATATTGATCTTCCCAGCTGGAAAATAATTAAAGAGAAATCAATAATTTTTCTTGAATCTATTATGGATTTTAAAAAGATTTTAACGCTTGACATTTTTAAATTTAAAGAAAAGTGTGTTCGTATATTCGTATTCGATTTATTTAGTGTCAGTTGCATTACTAACACGATTTAATGTATATTTTCATCATGACACTCTCTCGTCACCCGTCCCTATCACACTTAAAAATCTTTCAGACGGCACCAAGTGGCTGCACATGATGAATTTGTATTTTTTTTTTGGGGGGGGGGTTGTTTCTAGTCGGCCAACTGGTGTGTCCATGTGTATGGATCTACAGGAAAACGTCGCTTGTGAATTCATTCTTACTTCCCAGCAATGAATAGCCTGTCTTGCTTGTATTACCTCCCATCTCATCATCCAAGTAAATAGCCATACAACTGCTGTTTTGTTGGCTGCTACTTACAGGATTTGTTCAAAACATTATGTAACATCGTTGTATAATTAACATTCAGCTTTTTCTCCAAGCATTCGGTTAAAGTCCAGAGATCATATTTCCATATAATCGGTGACCTGCCAATAGCAGTCCACGCCTTACCAATGCGAATGTCGACATCGCTTTCAGTAGATGAGATATTGTTGCCGAGGTCTATGAAATGGTCTGCTATTTCGGAGAGTTGTGAGGATGTGAAGATGGCACCATCTTCATTAAAAAAAAAACAGGAACTGTTTTATCTGAGTTCGCCTAGAGACCGGTCTGCTCTCAGGTTATGCAACGGCTTGAGCAGGTGTATTTTCAATAAGGACATCATTTCGTAGTCTGCATCAGTAATTGTTTCTCTAAGATATCGTCTGCTTCTTGCCCCCTTCTATTTTTTTTTTTTTTTACTTTGAAACCATTTTCTTCCATTAAATCTATTTTCGTTCGTAGTACATAATTTGAAACGAAATGTTGCCAATATATTTCCAACGACAATGTCAAGGTTTTTGCAGCAGAAAATATATTTAACAGATCAAATCAAAATATGGTAAAAACGTTATTGATGAGCCAGCGTCTTAAGACGTAGAAATTCAGAAAAAAGATCCGAGGATTATATTAGATTTGTAAAGTAATATCAATTCGTTGTTAAATCGATTAGAGTTTTCATGTCCGGAAATTTTTAAACAAATCGATACAAGGACTTATCTCCAGTTTTGGCATTCAATAAGAATGAATTATTTCTCTTGGATGTCCAAAACCACTGCAGTCCTATCTTGACAAAAGCCTCAAAGGATTCTATATTATAAATTAAGTGTTACATTGTAACGGGCATTTCTTACAAGTAGTTGTGTTTAAATGTGTCTGTAATAATTCAAGCGTAGATAAAGTGGGCTCCCTCTGTCTGGTATCATGTATGGCGATTTTACGTTAGCTCTTTGCACACTTAGCTCCTTTACTAATTATGAGTAACAACATAAGAAGGAAATAAGCAAAACTTTGCTTCAATGTATAAACATCTTTATTCCATTAAAAGAAATCCTGGAAATGTTTCTCTATATTAAGCCTTTTATTATCAATATCTGATGTACCTTCACTAAGCTTGAAATATCACTGTCATGTCAAAATAGCACTCAGGCCGAAAGATTAGGTTTGTGTGTTCAAATGTTTAAAACATAATGTTTGATTGACTGATTGACTGATTTTGACGGCATTTCAACCCTTCTAGGCTTATTTATGTCCGGATGTTGGGAAATTGTGTTCATGGTACATTTACATTTTTTGTCTAGTAGTTTCTTAACACTTTTCAGCACACATTTACATATAAAGTATCACTATCTAATACAAGTGATTTACACACAGTTGTATAGTTTCAAGTATTCCTATAGACTTTTAATAGTCTTATGGTTTCAAGTACTTATTTCTATCTAAGAATAGTCATTTGTTTGTACATCATGATATGCAACTATCTAAATATGGTTTCACATAACTGATAATAATCCTTTGTAAGCAATTATACCTTCAAGTAACTATACTTAATATAAATATTTTACACTTATATCGTATCAATATTCGTACCGAATAGGAATAATTTATATACAGATATATTTGACTCAAACATGGTACCCTACTAGAGAGGACCTGGCAGTAATGGCAATAAAGGAATACTCTACATTCTCAAGATCTGGAGACTCAGCATCAGATGCAGTTTAATTTCCTACCCAGGATACCTTTTTTCGGATTTGGTGAGGTGGGTCTTACTCCTTTACAGGATATATAGTCAGATTATTCTAAGCCACACGATATGGCGATGAGGTATATTTCATATAAATAGTTTAAATTCTTCACAAAGTTCCGAACTGAATACATTTCAGAATTCATGGAAAAAATTGGAAAAAAACGTCTGAGAGCAAGAAAACCAAGTAACTTGAAGATTATAACATTGAAAAGTGTCGAAATATCCATACATGTGTAGGTTCTAATGTATACGTAGGTTATTCATAAATGATTGGAAAACGTCATAGCTAAGAACCAAAAAACGACATACAATTAACTATTAGTTTTCTCGTTTTATCAATCTTGTTACAGCTGGTAACCAATGGATTCACGGATCGTCTCTTTAGCAAAAATATATAGTGAGCTAGTTACTTCTAAATAAGACATTAGTCAACACATCTGAGAACTGAGGAAATTCTAATTTATTACGAAATAGAATAACTGTTGGTCGACCCAAGAAAAGCTAAATAGTTTTTCTTTCCATTTCCCCACGGGTTTATCAGTTGTATCTTTTTTCGTTTTATTTTACGAGTCTGTAAAATTTTATACAAGGAGAACAAAGATAGAATTTTGGGACTCTTATTCAAAGATGTATAAGATATAGTAAACTGAGAAGACGATTGAATGATATTCCATAGTCAAAACTGGGTTGTCTGTGTGGGGGCTCAATGATTGACGAAATGCTTCAATCAAGATACCGATAATGTGCTTTACACTAAAGCGGGTATTTTGTATAGATATTTAAATACAGTCGAGATTTGTTAAAACGATAAACAACACTTTAAGCAAATGTTTTTTATTTATCTATTTTATCATGAGCCCAACACTGTATTCTTACAACAAAAATCGTTTAGAATTTAAATTGTTATTCCTTCTTACAGACACTGTATCTGCGTGGGATGCAACTGTAACGTATTGAAATCTCTCTACAGCAAGATAAATTTTAATAATGTGTGAAATTACGTATTCTTTTCATATGAATAAAAGCGTCTAGTTTTGCATTATTTATTTTCTGCACGCATTTCCGATTAAGTACGACCAATAAGCTTTGTTTTCTTTTAAACACTTAAAAAAAATCTAATTTTAAATTAACGAAATGTGTCTCCACAGAAGATGGACCAAGTACAAAAGGAAAAGAACGAGCAGAAATTCTTTCTAAATTGATGAAAGGAATTTGGTTGTAAATTCTGTTGAAAAGACTAAGGCGTGTGTGATGAGAAATGCAACAAGGGTATGAAAAGTAAAAGATAATTGCATTTAAATTTTAAAAAGAAAAGAATGTTAAATAAAGATAAAAGTAATTATATAAAGAAAAAAAAGATGAAACAGTGAATGAAAAAGGAATGAGTCGTACTAAGCTTGGCTTAGCAAAATGTCAGAATTATAAAACTTCCAGTGGAAATCAAACGCGTTAACAATGACTTAGCTAGTACTAACTTTCTAACCACCGCACCACACGAAACGCCCAAGAAATTAAGTAAGTAGATAAAATAAAAGAAAGTACAGAGTAAAATAAATACAGTAAGAAGTGTAGGAAAACTAACAATTCCATATTTTTAAAAATTCAAGAAAGAAGTGAAAAATGAAGATGAAGAATTAAAACACAATTTTTAAAAGCTGAATAGAGAAAGAAAAATATTACAAAATGACAAAGAACCAAAGAACTGAGAAAAAAAGAGAAATAAAAATAAAAATTAAAAAATAAGGAAAACATTAAAGAGAAGAAACAAATTTAGTGAAGTAAAATAAATTTTAAATGAAATCAAAAAATGAAAATTGTGAAACCATGAATAAGGATTTAATCGATGGAATATAGAAAAATGTTAAAAAAGAGAGAAAAAAAGAAGATTTTTAAAAACATCCTAAGAGAGAAAAGAAGCGGTAACAAAATAAAACTATTAATTCAAAAGAGCAATTACGTTAGTTTCTTTATTTAATGACATACAAACCTTCTTATATCTATTATTTTTTAGTTGCAGTAGTGAGCAAACTTTGGAGCTCGTTCAGGTATATAAATTCGACAATAGCAAAATCCAAATTGTGACTTGATTTCTTTGTTTGAATGGCATATCAACTTTCGCAGGTTATTTAATGCTAAATCCAATCTTGTAGAAGAAACAGTAGTGGTACTATTTACACATAGATGGGGGATTAGAGGGTTTATACCTTTTCCAAGGCTATTAGTCCGAAATTGAACTTAATAGCATGACTGAAATTCGAACTCGCTTACTACGATGTCGCAGTCCAGCACGTTATCCACTATGCACAGGTACTCTCCTGAGAAATAAGGTAACACACTAATCAGACAAAAGAGATAATCATCTGGCATCATTCAAGGAGTTATTAGAAAGTCATTATGTTTAAATGAAATATTACTTGATTTATGATAAATATATTAAGTATGTTATTTAGTTTCTTCTATAAAATAATAATCTCACAGAATTTCAAAGGATTTACACGATTAGATTTTCACACGGGGGATTAACGAGGAAGATTAATAAATCTATATCCTCCTAATTTGGTAAAATTGTATATTCTTATTTTTTGCCCTCTGTCACTCCAAGGTATTTCTTCTGCTCAAATTTCTCTATTCTTCCAACTTATTCTTTACTTACCTCTTCACATATTTTATTTCTCTCGTTTACTTGAGTAGGTTGAAAGGATGTCAGCATCCAGCGTTCTACCCTCTCTCTTTCTCTCTCTCTCTCTCTCTCTCTCTCTCACTCTCTCTCTCTCTATATATATATATATATATATAGAGAGAGAGAGAGTGAGAGAGAGAGAGAGAGAGGGTGGGGGGGGGCGAAAATAAAAATAATAGAATACCAATATTATAGAACAAAACGATACTCTTAAAGCGGCTCTTTATTTTCTAGCTAATCATAGCAGAAGATAATAACCTTTCTAAAATAAATTCAATATATGGATTTTATTGTGAGGGTTAGAGTTATTTAACGTCCGGTTCTATTATAAAATCCGCTGTGAAATATCTTTATTCGTACCCTCGTTTGTACAAAAGTGAACATACAATACCCCAAGAAAAATACTTGATTATGAACCGAGTAATTAACTGATTTTGATAGACGAGGACTTCTTTCGTTGTCTATACGAACGCACACCATAAATTCTAACCCTTTGTCTCGCTGATAAAGCTTTCTTTTTAGGAATTGCCTGGACGAAAGATTATAATATCAGGGTTTTGCTGTATCGGGTCTTCCAGCAAGTATAGCCAGACAGATTTGCTTTTTCATTAAAATAATATCAGAAGTCACCGTTTTAATCCATTGTATCATATCTAGTGTGCTGCGTTTTAACTTTTGAATAATTTTTAAAGTATCCTGAACAAATAGCTGAATTTGTGTTTTAGGGATAAAGAAATGACATTTATTTTCAGTATGCATTACGGTTCTCTTAAATCTTACGATAAAGAAATCATACTAATCCTGATATTAATAGCACATACATCTATCCTTTTTCTGTTCATATTATTCACTTAGAACCAAAATTTGATGTTCTATATCAGTCTATTGAATATCCATCCACACACCTTACTTTATTGATGACAGAAAGAGCAGAGAGGTTTTTTCAGAGTTCCTATTCGTTGTTATTTACATCACAAGATTTCCATCCAGTAAACCTCTGATTTAGGTTCACTCATGAATTCGGAGATTGGCGTCAACTCGCGACACAAAGAATATTTCTCTTTCGTTCTGTGCTTCTGTCTGTCTGTCCTCTTCTCTCTCTCTCTCTGTCTTTCTTGTCTCTCTCTCTTTTTCACTCACTTCTCTCTCTCGTTCACTCTCTCACTCTCTCTTTCACCCTCTCTCTCTCTTCTTCTTTCTCTCTCTCTTTCACCCTCTCTCTCTTTCTTTCACCTCTCTCTCTGCTGCTCTCCTCTATATATATATATATATATATAAATATTATTTATATATATATATATATATTATCTGCCTCCTATCTAATATGTACGTGTATGCGTTTTTTTGTGTCTTGTTTTGTTTTGTTATATTTCTAAATCAGTGTGTGTATATATGTATGTATTTGAGTGTGTCAAAGATTCAATAGATGTGTGTAATTGTGTGTATCCTAGTAATTCGAATATAATGTGTGTGTATGCGCACATAAAATATACAAGTCTGTGCAGTGGTGTTATATACACAACTGTATATGCATACTTTTCTCTGGCTATTAAATGTGGACTTACTTTTTATGAGAATTAATTGTTTTAATACATAGGCGTATTTTGAAGCTAATTGGTGAGTTATATGGTCATCATGGTCTCTTCTGTAGTTTTTGTTTCTACTAATCCGAATTCTTTTACTTAATGTTATTGTGTATCTTCTTCGAAGGGTTTTTTTTACGCGTGTTCTGCTAAGCGGATTTGTCGGAGGTTTTTTTGTTGGTGACTATGGTGTAGATTCTACGTGCAGGTCGTAAGGGATTCCATTTTATGCAGATTTTTTATCATGAGCATTTCAAAATATAAATCAGTCCATCTAGTATCTTTTCCATGATCTCATAACAATTTAATATAATATTGTTGCCATATTTTTCCCTATGTTCTCATAAACGTCTTTTGTATACTAAGGTTAGAGTTGGAGCCATTTTACATGGCGGTTTCTTGTGTTTGAATGTAATTTTTATTTCTCGAATCAGAAAGAATCATTGTTTAGAATGAGTTTTAAGCTATCAGTGATAAATCTTTCGTTAGATTCAGGCGTAATATCTTTGAATACTTTTCAAATCCAAAATTCTGCTTGCTTTTCTGATTCATGGAGACATTAAATATAACCTGATACATGAAATTATGGGGTTGATACAAAAAGAGCATGGTGCGTAACCAAAGATGCAAAGGGAAGGTGGGGGCAATAGAGTAGAGGGGAGATAAAAGGGCAGATGAGGAGAAGGGTAAGAGATGGATAATGGTTGAAACAGTCCGATTCGAACACGAGTGATGTCGAAAAGTAAGTCAACCTTATAATATATATTATTTATATATATATATATATTATATATATATATTAATGAGTGAGATAATCACATATTTCAAGACGAAACAAGTGGGGTTAGTGCTCAAAATCAGATGAAAACAAGAGTTTGAATGTTATTTTTAAAATGTGCATAAATGTGCAATTACGTTCTACTCCGGAGAATTGGTGCATTACACTCTCCATCTAAGTCTGGTCGTGTTAATCTAAAATACTTAACCTTAATCCTAACCCGGTATTAACAGGGTGGGGGAATACTATCACATGGCATTATAGAAAGAAATATATTCTATGTTAATATTTTTTATAAATCACTTTTTTTTTAAAATTATTAAATTTATAATTTTACTTAATAAGTGCATCTAAGTAAAATTTATATCCAACTAGTTTTATCTCGTTGCAAAATTGACAAAATAGAAACGAGAAATTATATTTTCCCCGTGCAAAATTCTGTTGAAAATTAAAGAAGTGAAGCGTAATAAGATTGTAAAATATATTTCATACCAAGTTTTGAAAAAATAAAAGCGTACATGTTTTAAAATGTTTCAAGTTTTAATGCTTTTTTAAATTTCATGATTAAAGGTATATAATCTGCAAGGGGGATATCGCTTTTTTAAAATCGTTTTACGATTAATTTCTATGTGAACTTATCTTTATAAGAAATGTAAGTATTTTGCCAGTCTTAATTCGATTTCGAAGAATGAATCACAAGGAGACAATTGTAGTGACTTTGTGTAATATGTGAACATTTTCCAATCTTAGTAATATCCTTTTTGAATATTAATGTTAGGTTTGACTATATTTTCTAAAATGGTTTAAATCCATATGAACAATCCTGACGAAAGTAATAACAAATAAGCTTTATTGTCTGAGCAAACCCAAGTACTTCAAAACAGGATAGAGGAATCAAAAGAAGAGATTATAAATGTGGATAGAATAAATTCTGAATAGTTTAAGAGTGTTGGGTGAATCTGAATACAGAGTAAAGTTGTCTCTTACTGGTTTAGAGAGCTCTCGTGTGTCAGATAAAGGAATGCATGTGGGTGGAGCAAAGCCCCTATCCTGTAGACAAAAGATACAACTACTTCTGCGAAATCGGAAGGGGCACACAGAATATGTGTGAGGGGGAGGAAGCCCTTCTATCCTAATGATAGGAGTCACAACTGGTGTGTTACCTCTGACGGCTTTGAGTGTCTAAGAGAAAGGATTTGAATTTGACGATACTGCCGTTTTTACTATCGATCGCAATAACACCAAGTTTCGAAACTGAAAAACCGTAGAAAGTAGAGAATATTCCAAACTTCTTAACATTGAGACTACCGGTAGCCGATTTCAAACTCGAAACTAATTCACTTCATTCTTGATCTAACTGAGGATTATCTATATAGCAAGCGTATGATGAATATCACGTTTTCAACAAACAGACGATTTAGTTATTATATAGAAATCAGTTACCCCCCCATTAATCAGAATTTGATGTATTAAATAATGACGTTCAGCGTGACAAATAATCTGAAGTATTTTAGATGTAATAATCGCATAAAACTCTCGCCTTTTTTCTAGTTCCCGTTTACATGCAAACAATAAGAATTAATTATATATATATATATATATATATATATATATATTATGTGTGTGTGTGTGTGTGTGTGTGTGTGTGTGTGTGTGTCCTGAAGAGTAATACAGGATTATGTGTAGTAAATGTGAATACATAGGGAAATATATATATATATATATATATAGTATATATATATATATATATATATATAGACAAGTGTGACATCAATTTGACAGCAGAAGATAATGCTCCAAAATAAGTTTTGTAACGTATCGACGTTTTCCAAGAAATAATGGAAATATTTAGTCTAACGAAAGTAGTATTATATTATATATATATAATATATATATTCTATATATATATATATATATATCGAACAAGAAAATAAAACAGACGAGAAAAAATGATCCTGAAATGCCGACTCTCTAATCTGATGATTTAAATAAAGAATATTGAATCTGTTCTTGTCGGCGTGAACGCCTTTACTAATAGAAATGACAAGGTATAATGTGTTAGCTGAAATTACAAAAGATTAATTTGCAAGAAGGATTTAACTAAGGGCGAATATAATGTATCAATTATGTCTATATTTTGTTGAATATTGGCTGGGGATGTTAAAGAAATGAATGTCTATTGTTTCTCCTCATAAAAATAAAAAAAAGCAAAAACCCAAAGAAGTTTTGTTTTTTCTAAAGATTTTTATTGGTGCAATGAGAAAGTAATGATTTCGTATGAAATGCAATCTAAACTACACAAACTTATTTAAGATTTGCGATGTTGGTAAAACATGTCTAGGGTTATGCTATGTCTAGAGGTTAGGGAATCGTGTACATTGTAGATTCATATTTTAAGATTTTGTGCAGTTGTTTAAGAATTTTTATGTTTTTTGTACAATGGTAAAACTAAATACGAATAATTTTCAAACGTATCTATTTAACCCAGACATGGAGCCAAACAGTTACTATCATTACGGATCGGAGTGACCTAGGGTAATGGTAATGAATGGGTACTCCACACTTACCAGATCTCTCAGAACTGGAGCCTCATGTCATATACCCAGGCCAAACCTTCTTACGCCCTGCTGCAGAAGATACAGGCGGCGTATTCTAAAACCGCCATCATAGGACGGAACAATACTTGCTAAAATATCTTACAAAGTCACACAACCTGACAATGATAAAGCATACATAATGGTTTTTGCACTAGGAATACTTGAATATCATAAAACTATATAATGTAATTTATAAACTTATTATTTGAACCCTGTATATGGTGTTACGTTGTAAATATTCAGCACTAAAACCGATACATGTACGTAAGTCCTTTTTTCTTTCTTGTAACTAAAACTCCAAAGTCAACCGTGCTGAAATGGTGCGATAAAAAATCATAACAACGAGCAACATGGTTCGTGCACACTGCCAGCCTTTTATTATCCTGTGCTCGTATAGTGGGCTCCTACCAGAGAGGAAAAGGGAAAATGGGAAAAGGCCCAGGAAAAGAGAAAGAGAGAGAGAGACACTACTAGATACTGGGGCTTTTCTCTCATGAGGTCCGTAACCCTACGACTGCCGCGGCAAAAAGAGGACGAACTCCTTTATTTTTTTTTCCCAGTCCACTGACGTGACTTCCGGTCAACACCCGACTTCCGCTTGCGGTTCTAATTCCTCCGTTCGGGGTTACGCTACGGTCAAACCATCGCTTCTTCCTTTGGGTGCATCACATTTTTAAGCTTTGTTATTTTTCCTTCCTCCTTCATTAGTAGTCCTAGCTCACAAAGTCAGGAAATATACCCAATCTTTGCCCCCAAACATTTTGGGAGAACCTTCTAACGGTACGACACGGGTTACGAGTTGATCTGGGAGTAATGTCAATGAATTAAGTATTCCATTACCCCTATAGTATCGGACTGAAGGTCCATTACCAGATAGCAGTTTAGTGTCATACCCAGCATACCCTGATCTTTGTTGTATTACTACTAATAATACAGGAATAACAGTTAATGCATTCTAAGCTCACCGATGCGGTGAACTTTTGAGAATCGAAAAGAAATATATAGACATAGGTATAGCAGGCTGTAAAAATTTACATTTTATCCCTATTTCGTTTTCTTTTTAAATTATTTTTCTAATTCAGTGCTTTTCTCCATCTATGTTTTTTGTCATTCTATTATCTGTATTTTATGACATTTTTGTTGTGTGTCCTTCTACATTTTGGTGACGTTGGATTTATTCACTTGTAGATTTGATACTCAATGACCATTGGAATACAATACACATAAATTTGTTTTCATTAAGTTGAAAAATTTTATCAATCAAATAGTTACTAGACTTTATGACAATAACCAAACGGAACCACCAAATTAACATTGATGCGTTTCATGAATCAGATTTAAAAATTCACTAATGCTACTTGGTTGTATCACGCTGTAATTTAACGACCCCCGAAGAAAAATTCGTAGATGAGAATTATACAAGGACTTCTGCGGGCTCTTTTGACACAAATCCGGAAGCAAAGAGAGGTTACACGGCTACTTATCCCTATCTCACAACCCATCAATGAGACGAACAAGACCGCTGTGTACTGCTAGAGAATACGGTCGATCTCATAAACGATGTTTTATATAGCATGTATTGGCTGACCCAAAAAATAACTTATTCATAAGATCTTACCATACCAATAGCCGTATAGGAGTGAAAGACCAAGAGAAGTATCAAAGCGATCCATGCTGTCAGTACACCCATGGAGTTAATGAGCATGCTGCTTACTAACCTTTGGTTTGGTTTGGAAAATAATTAGCCGATTCTATATATAGTTAAAGGTCAGAATAGACATTGTCGGTAAAGGCAACTTTGATTTAAACTATTATATCAAAATATATACGGAGCATTCGGTATTATCTCTCTGTAACGAAAATACCGTCACTGCATACGTGCACAGTAATTCTCAGGAATTAAAGCTAGGTTTTCATGAGTATCTAATTTATAGTCAAGATTAATTTATACATAAATTAGAACAACACTGAATATATATAACTCAGAATGTATATCATGCAACATTTGACGGTCCAGCAGTGTTGTTTTTTAAACAAGTTCTATTTTTAAAATGCCCAATATTATATATATATATAATATATATATATATATATATTATATATATATATATATTCAAAGTTATATTACTTACAGAATTTTAACAGGAATTATTTACAAAATAGAATCGTCACATTAATCTCATTCAAGACATTCAAATTTGAAAATGTTTTTGTGTGCTTAACTTTATTTTGTTTTATGTTTGCGCGGTGGTCCGACATTTCAAAGATCTATTTATATTTTTTTACGTTGTCGGCTGTCCTATACCGGACAATTTGGATATTTAAATCCACCCCTATATTTAAACATTCATGAAAACGTGAAGAAGGTTGATATAAAATCCTGCAATGTTTTTTTGTAGCTCATTCAAAAGAGAAACATATTTAAAAAATTTGTTCAGATGATTTTTAATAATTTCAGCCATACAAAATGATAAAAATTATGAACGAAAGTACAAAGTTTACATTTTTTGACCACTGAACCAATTGAAAATTTTAACGTGGCAGTTACGCATACAGTTTCAAGATTTCTATTTAAAAAATAAATTAAGAGTCTGGTTTTCACGAAAATTCTTGATACTTTTTTCACCTTTAGATGATTTATGGTGAGGTCGACCTAGGTAAAACAAAATATTTCACAAGAAATCCGAACAAAATATAAGCATACGATTATTAATTTTTCTATAACCGAAAGAGCTGAATAATTAAATCAGAAAATTTTTAAGAAACCTTTTTGAGGGGCCTGTCGGAAAAAAACCTCTCAAGTGGAGTGGGTGAAATATGATGATTTTTAAGTAAGTAATTAATTTTTCGCATCCCCAGAAATATCTTTCAAAAATCAATTGTTGAATACATCACCCCGGAGTGCTAATATTTCTTCAAATATATTTACTAAACCTTTAGTTTGGTAGTAACAACGCCTAAAAATATGGAAAGCCAGTGAGAACCGAAGTCATTATAATGGTCCGCTAGCTTGGCTCGTTAAACATAAACTGGCGAGGTAAATTTTCTAATTGGTTGCCAAGAAATAAATGACAAAGTGCATTAAAATACTCAGAACATTTTCGGAATACCCCTTAGCATTCAAGCACTTATTTCGTGGATTTTCCCATTGATGCGAAATAACGCTGAACTTATTTGATATGGTGTGAACAGATTTAAAAAAATTTTTCAGCTGTATCTTATATCGAATGGAATCTGTTTCTAATGAGTCACAGAGTGAGCAGCTTCTGCAAACGTCTTATTTCACGCCGCCATTTTTAACACGAATATAACGCTTACGCACATCTCTGGCTGTTTGGAAAATATTAGAGTGAGTCAAATGTTTTTGCACATATTTAGGTACTTATTAGTTTGCAGTGTGTTATTCATGAACAAAAACAGTTTAGAGCCGTTGAATGTATCTGCTTGTGTTTGTTGATCATTGTGGTAGTTTGGTTCGCCGACACGTTATGAATTTGCTTCACAACAGTTGTGATTGAAAGCCGGCACAGATGAACGCTGCAACGTTTAGTCTCTCGGTTACTTATGTTTCGAGTTTCGACTGGGTCCATAACTTTCAGCGGGAGTAGCCAAAATATTTTCTGTGGGAAAGGTGAAATGCGTGTGATCAGAGTTAACAGCAGTAATCAGTGGTTCATGAAATTTCGCGTGGGGTGCAAGAATCATGCCCGATCAGGCAAATGTCCAGGTTAGACCTAAACGGATTTCCATCCGGAATCAGTCACGAGGCAACTACGGTGAGTAGCAGCTGAGAGTGATCAGGTGAGATCGTCATGTAGTTAGTCCACCTTCACCACTTAGGAAACATTATCCGTACTGTCAATTATGTTCACTTACTAAAAATATGTGCAAAACGTAACTCACCATGGTATATAGCCCATTGTATTACATATTTAGATTCAAAATCTGTCATTGTTTTTCCCAAAGAATCACTGAACTTTATTCATATTTCTTAAAGTTATTAACCTAAGGCTAAGTTTAGTTTTATCACATAGTATGGCACACTCAGTGAGAACCTAAATCTTTACACTAAGCCAAAATTGTTTGGCCCAAAGATTGAAAAAACTAGATACATGATAACCAGTTTGATTTTTTTAACTTTTTAAAGACTTATGTAATGTAACAGTGAATAAACATTATGATATAAATTCTTCTGGACCGACATCTCATTATTTAATATAATATATACATTTATTTATGATTGATTTTAATGCATGTCAAGGGTTAATTTATACTAGATGTGAGGAAATCAAGTACATTTTTATGTTCGTATTTACATTTTTGTGTAGTGGTTCTTTGGCCCATGCTCCCATCGAATGGTAAATAATTAATAGAACAGATCTATTTGACTCATACGTGGAACCTAAAAAGTAACTTCCACTCCGGGTTTCACGGCGTAATCGGATAAAACGGGGTAAACACACTGCCCGAAGTCCAAACCTGTAACTCACTCTCAGATCAGTTAAATTGTCATATCAGGAAATAACTTTATATTTGATGTGTAATAAATTCTTTATATCTTGCAATTATGATACCAGGAAAAAAACAACCAGTGAATAAACAAAACGCCAATGTTTCTTCCCAAACGCTCCTCTTAGTATCAACCATTAATCAGCGATTTTTCTTTTTCAAAGTACTCCTGACACTTATTTTAATATAGTGTAAAACTGCGCCGGTGCTTATTTACTTTTAATGTCTTCCACGCCTTCAAATATTATGTTTGAGATAAATTTTCAGTTTATGAAAAGAAAAGATAGCACGGCTTAGGTTCTGGTAAGGAGGATACAGCGACGCACACTCTTGAACTCACCAAACCTGCTGATCAAAAACATCGGAAATTAGCATAGACGCGTATAAACATGTAGAACCCATCACTTTTAACATGTTATCTATTTTGCTTAAGGTGTGTTTTATGAAGCTAGAACTGTTCAGCTATTAAAAATATTTTAGTCTTTTATCTGTTATTAAGTTTATTTCTGCGAAATAAAAAAGTGTGCTAATTCATAATTTTTTGCCAGGAAGTGCTAATTGGAAATCTTATACAAGTGCAAGTGTGCTTAAGCTGAACCAATTTTCGGAAAGGATACATTTTTGATAAAAGAAAATGGACTAATGGAGAAAAGGATAAAATAAATAAGAAAATAAAAATGTAAGAAATAGAAAAGAAGGGAAACGGAAAAAATGAAAACAATAAAAGGAGGAAGAAAAACGAAAAGTAGACACATGAGAAAGGAATAAAGGTGAAAAAGAAAATGAGAATGGAGAATAAAAAGGAAAGAAGAGGAGAAAAAGAAAAGAGTAAAAAGAAAATGAGAATGGAGATTGGAAAAAAAGGATTAAGGAAGAAAAAGAAAAGGGGAATGGGAAAGAAGAAAAGAGAAAGGGATAAAATAAAAAAGGAGAGGGGAGAAAGGGGTAAGGAAGAAAATGGGGATTAAAGAAAACGGAGAAAGAAGAGGAAAATGGAGGAAAAAAAAGAAACTGAGATAGAGGATAAAAAGAAAAAGGAGAAAAACGAAATTGAAGATAAAGAAAGAAAAGAAAAAGGTAAAAGAATTCAAGAAAGGAGGAACAATTTGCCATTTCTAAATATTTTAGTAAGCTTAATTTAGTTTTGCTACAGGGCTAAATAGCAGGGCATCCAATGATTATTAAACTCGTTGTATTTAAACTAATGTTTGCAGGAAAATTTGCAAACCAAAGCTTTAGAGGAGAACGCCTGAGAAACGATGCATTATGTTACATTTTTCGCTGCAAACATTTAGTTGTACAACGAGTTTACATAATCATTGGGATGCCCTGCTTTTAGCCCTGTAGCAAAACTAAATAAGCTTACAAATTATTTAGGGAAATGATCAAATTGTTCCTCCTTTTTCTTGATTCTTTTACCTTTTTTCTTTTTCTTTCTTTATGCTCAATTTCGTTTTTCTCCTTTTTTCTTTTTATCCTCTATCTCAGTTTTCTCTTTTTTTCGCGTCATTTTCCTCTTCTTCTCCGTTTTCTTTTAATCCCATTTTTTTCTCCTTCCCTCTCCCTCATCCTTTTTTATTTTATTCCCTTCTCTTTTCTTTTTCCCATTCCCTTATTTCTTTTTTCTCCTTAATCCTTTTTTTTCCAATCTCCATTCTCATTCTTTTACTCTTTTCTTTTTCTCCTCTTCTTCTCTTTTTATCTCCATTCTCATTTTCCTTTTTCCCTTTTATCTCCTTTCTCCATGTTTCTACTTTTCTTTTCTTCCTCATTTTTTATTGTTCTTCATTTTTTCCGTTTCCTTCTTTTCTATTTTCTACATTTTTATTTTCTTTACTTTATTTTATTCCTTTTTTCTCATTTAGTTCCATTTTTCTGTTAATTCAATGTATCCTTTCGAAAAATTGGTTAAGCTTAAGACACTTGCACTTTATAAGATTTTCAATGAGCATCCTGGCAAAAATTATGGAATTAGCAAACTTTTTATTTCGCAGTAACATAAATAATAACAGATAAGCCTAAAATATTTTTATAGCTGAACGTCTAGCTTTCATAAAAACACACCTTCAGCAAAATGATTAACATGTTTAACTATAAAGTGATGGGGTCTACATGTTTATGCGCGTCTATGCTATTTCCGATGTTTTTTGATCAGCAGGTTTTGGTGATTTCAAGAGTGTGCGTACGCTGTATCCTCCTTACCAACGCTAGCCGTGCTATCTTTTCTGTTTCATAACTGAAAATTTATCTCAACATAATATTTGAAGGCGTGGAACTTAAAAGAAATAGGACGGCGGCAGTTGTTACACTAATATTAAGATAAGTGTCAAGAGTACCTTGAACACCAATGAAAAACTCGCTGGAATAATTGTGAATACTAAGAGGAGCGTTTTGAAAGAAACTTGGCGTTTTGTTTATTCACTGGTGTTTTCCTTCGCGGTATATTATTGAAGATAGTAGAATTTATACACATAAATATAATGTTTATTTCCTGAAATATGTACAATTAACTGCAATCTGAGAGTGAAAGGTTACAGGTTTGGACTTCTGGGAGTGTGGTTTACCCCTTTATTCCGATCTACCCTGACCGGAGTGGACAGTACTTTTTAGGTTCACGTATGAGTCAAATGATTGTTTTTACATTTATTTACATTCGATGGGAGGCAATGGGCAAAGAAACCACTATCACAAAAAATGTAAATACACATAAAATGTACTGATTTCTCACATCTAGGTATAAATTACCTTGACATGCATTAAACATCATCAATAAATAAATGTATATTATTATATTAAATAATGAGATGTCGTCCAGAAGAATTTATACTATAATGTTTATCACTGTTACATTAATAAGTATTTTAAAAGTTTAAAAATCAAACTGGTTATCATGTATCTAGTTTTTTTCAAATCTTGGCCAAACAATTTTTGGCTTAGTGTAATATTTAGGTTCTCATGAGTGTGCCATACTATGTGATACAAACTAAACTTAGCTTAGGTTAATAAATTTAAGACGATATGAATAGTTCAGTGACATTCTTTTTGGAAAACAATGACAGATTTTGAATCTAAATCATGTATACAATGGGCTATATACATGGTGATTACGTTTTGCATATTTTCGTAACGTGAAAGCATAATTTGACGTTAGGATAATGTTTCCAAGTGTGAAGGTGACTAACTACACTGGACGATCTCACTGATACTCTCCTGCACTCACCGTAGTTGCTCTGTGACTGGATCACGGCATGGAAATCCACGTTTTAGGTCTACCTGACTTTGCCTGATAGCATGATTCATGGCACCCACGCGAAATTTCATGAACCACTGATTACTGTTCTGATCACACGCTTTCACTTTCCCACAGAAAATATTTTGGTCTCCGCTGCGTTAATGGGACGCAAGTTCGACTCGTAAACATAAGTAAACGAAATTAGACTACGTTGCACGTTCATCTGTGCGGCTTTCAAATCAAACTGTTGTGAAGCAAATCATAAGTGTCGGGCGAACATACTACCCAATATCAACAACCACAGCAGATACATTCAACGGCTCTAATGTTTTGTCATGTACTATACACATGCAAACTAATGAAGTACCTAAATATTGCAAAACATTTGACTCACTCTATATTTTCAAACAGCCAGAGAATTGCGTAAGCGTTATATTTCGTGTTAAAATGGGGTGGAAATTAAGACGTTTGGCAGAAGCTGCTCACTCCTGGTGACTCCATTAGAAAAGATCATCGATAGTAGATACCACCCACCCCACAGCTGAAAATAATTTTTTAAATCTTTCACACCAATATCAATTTAGTGTCAGCGTTATTTCGATCAATGGAAAATCCAGGAATAAGTGTTGAATGCTAAGGGGAGTAATTCCGAAAATGTTTGATATTTTTAATGCATACTGTTCATTTATTTCTTGGCAACCAATTGAAAATTTACACTCGCAAAGTTTATTCGTTTAACCGAGCCAAGCTAGCAGACCATTATAAGTGACTTCGGTTCTACTGGTTTCCATATTTTTAGTCGTGTACTACAAACTAAGTTTAGTAAATATATTTAGAATAATAGCACTCCGGGTGTGTAAAATTGATTTTGAACAGATATGCGTGGGGATGGAAAAATTAAGTTACTTCTTAAAATCATCATATTCACTCCAACTCATCTGAGATGTTTTTTCCGACAGTCCTCCAAAAGGTTCTAAAAATTTCTGGATTTATTATTCAGACTCTTATCGTTATGAAAAATTAAAGAATCGTATGTTATATTTGTTCGGATTTCTTGTGAAATATTTTTTTTACTAGGTCGACCTCACCCATAAATTACTCTAAAGGTGAAAAAGTCTCAAATTTTCGTGAAAACCAGACTCTTAATTTATTTTTATAGAATTCTTGAAACTGTATGCGTACTGGCCACTTCAATTCAATTGGTTCAGTGGTGCAACAAAAATGTACTTTGCTTTCGTTCATAATTTTTAATCATTTTTGTAGGCTGAAAATTATTAAAAAATCATCTGCAAATTTTTAATATGTTCTTCTTGAATGGTACAAAAACATTGAGGATTATATCAACCTCATTCACGTTTCATCCTGTTAAATATAGGGGGTGGGAATTTTAAATATCAAATTGTCCGATAAGAAGCGACAAGTAAAAATATAATACGATCTTTGAAATGTCGGCCACGCGGCAAACATAAAACAAATAAAGTTACACACAAACATTTTCAAATTTATGTCGAATGAGATTATGTGAAGATTTCTATTTGTAAATAATTTTCCTGTAAGAAATTCTTGTAAGTATAAACTTTGAATATATATATATATATATATTATATATATAATATAATATATAAATATATAAATTTGGGCATTTTTAAAAATAGAACTTGTTTAAAAAAACACTGTGGAACCGTCAAATGTTGCATATTACATTCTGAGTTATATATAATTCAGTGTTGTTTTTAATTTTATGTATAAATAATCTTGACTATAAATTAGATACTCATTGATAACCTACTTAATTCCTGAATACTGTGACGTATGCAGTTGACGTATTTTCGGTTACAGAGAGATAGATACCGATCTCCGTTATATATTGATATAATAGAAATCAAAGTTGTTTAGAAACAATGTCTGATTCTGACTTTAACCTATATAATAGAATCGGCTATTATTTTTCCAAACAACCAAAGGTTATGTAAGCATCATGCTCATTAACTCATGGTGTAACTGACAGATGATTCGCTTGATAACTCTCTTGTCTTTCACTCTATCGGCTATTGTATTGGTAAGATCTTAATGAATAAGTTATTTTTGTCACCAATACTTGCTATATAGAACATCGTTTATGAGATCGACCGTTTTCTCTCATTTATTAATAGTACACAGCGTGTCTTGTTCGTCTCATTTGATGGTTGTGAGATAGGGGATAAGTGACCGTGTAACCTTCTTGCTTCCAGGATTTGTTCAAAAGAGCCCCGCAGAAGTCCTTGTATAATTCTCATCTAGAATTTTCTTCGGGGGTTCGTTAAATTACAGTGATACACCAAGATAGCATTAGTGAATTTTTTAAATCTGTTCATGAAAACGATTCAATGTTAATGTGGTTCGCGTTTTGGTTATTTGTCATAAAGTCTAGTAACTATTTGATTGATAATTTTCAACTAATGAAACAAATTTATGTGTATTTTATTTCCAATGGTCATTGAGTATAAATGCTACAAGTTGAATAAATCCAACGTCACCAAATGTAGAAGGACACCAACCAAATGTCATAAATACAGATAATAGAATGACCAAAAACATAGATGAGATAAAGCACTGAATTAGAAGAAAATAATTTAAAAGAAAACGAAATAGGATAAAAATGTAATTTATTACAGCCTGCTATTACCTATGTCCTATAGATTTCTTTTCGATTTCTCAAAAGTTTCACCGCATCGGTGAGCTTAGAATGGCATTAACTGTATTCTGTATTACTAGTAGTAATACAACCAAAGATCGGGTATGCTGGTATGACACAAACTGTATCGGTAATGAGCCTTAGTTCGGAATATATAGGGTGTATGGAATACTTTTCATTGACATTACTCCCGATCAACTCTAACCGGTGTGGTAGTACCTGTTAGAGTCCCAAATGTTGCAAGATGGGTATATTCCTGACTTTTGTGAGCTAGGACTACTAATGGAAAGGAGGAGGAATAAATAAAAGGCTTAAAAAATAGTGATGACCAAAGAGAAGAGCGAATGGTTTGACCGTAGCGTAACCCGAACGGAGAATTGACCGCAAGCGGAAGTCGGTGTTGACCGGAAGTCACGTGGTGACGTGGGGAAAAAAAAGAAAGGGTTCGTCCTCTTTTTGCCGGCGGCGGTCGTAAGGGTACGGACTCATGAGCGCCAGTAATCTAGTAGTGTTTCTCTTCTCTCTCCTTTCTCTCTCTTTCCTCCTCTTGGTAGGAGCCCACTATACGAGCAGATAATAAAGGCTGGCAGTTGTGACGACATGTTTCTCGTGTTATGAATTTTTTATCGGACCAATTTCAGCAACGGTGACTTTTGGAGTTTTTAGTACCAAGAAAGAAAAAAAGGACTACGGTACATGTATCGTTTTAGTGCGTTGAATATTAAAGTAACACCATTATACAGGTCAAATATAAAGTTTATATTACATTATATAGGTTTTAATGAATATCAAGTATTCTATGTGCAAAAACCATATTGTATGCTTTATCATTGTCAGGTTGGTGACTTTGTAGATATTTTAGCAAGTTAATTGTTCCGTCCGTATGAGTGGGGGTAGAATACGCGCTGTATCTTCGCAGAGGGTAAGAAGGTTTGTCTGGGGTATTGACAGAGGCTCCAGTCTGGAGATCGGTAAGTGTGGAGTACCCATTCATTACGCATCTACTCCTAGGTTCACTCCGATCCGTAATGATAGTAACTGTTTGGGCTCCATGTCTGGTTAAATAGATACGTTGAAAAATTATTCGTATTTAGTTTTACCATGTA